>NQII01001676.1:357039-369424 GCA_002778355.1 Clitarchus hookeri
ATCACCTTGCGGCTGTATGAAAAATTCATGCTTCAGAAGTTGTTTAGCGAGGCGCTGCGACCATCAGCCTCTCTATTTATTTTCCCCTCGACCCAATCTCTGACTCGACCTCTTCCTTTTCTTCTCCCCCCCCCCTTTTTTACGGGACGATGACCCCTTGTTTACATAAACAAGCCGCGAACCTGGTTTGGAGACGACGCCGACGAGGTGTCACTTTTCCCCGCAGGCGCGGAGTTGATAAATATACACAGGTGGCGGTTCCTTTGATGTGGGCGTGCCCATTCTCTGATTGGCTGCACGTGGCTGCGGAAGAGGGCCTTGGATCTGACTGGCCACTGCGTGCCGCGAAGTGTTCCCTATAGGCTGGGCTGCATGCTCGTGAGCAGGGGCTACCAGGTGAAGACTGACGGTTGCTGGTCCAAGGCCACACCGCCTTGGTAACCTGGTCGTCTTCTAATTACCGAGGTTTGGAAAGGGTGGGTATGGCGGGATCAGTACTTGGCTGGGTGACCGTCCGAGGAACGCCCTGTGCCCGAAGACGAACATCAAACACTAGGTAGGCCCACTAGGGTCATCAGAAGGTTAGTTAAGGAGGTGAGGTCATGTCGACCAGGTACTCCATCCAACCTGTCCGAGACCGGGACACCCGGAAGTTACTACTACAGGTCAGTGACGCCATTTTGCTGGCGTGTGTGGCTGGAGTTTGACGGAGCAAGCATC
This sequence comes from Clitarchus hookeri, assembly GCA_002778355.1. Taxonomy (NCBI): domain Eukaryota; kingdom Metazoa; phylum Arthropoda; class Insecta; order Phasmatodea; family Phasmatidae; genus Clitarchus; species Clitarchus hookeri. The sequence goes on from NQII01001676.1 coordinate 357,760, forward strand.
TGTTTAACTTCTGTATTTGTAATAACTCTGCGTCTCAGGTTTCGGAAAGCGCGCTTCATCAACTCGCTGGTATCGCGAAATGGCTGACGGAGATGGATGATGACGTCGTTTACCACCGGGGAGAAAACATCGCGTGCTCTCTAGGTGCGTAAACGACACGTCATCAGTCTTGTTAGGGGCTTTCGTGAATAATTACAGGTTTTACGAGTGCTGCCCTGGCACGCTGTATGTCATCCAGGAACAGAAAGAACGAATTAAAAAAAAAAAATAAGCCTTCCGCACTGTCAGTTAGTTGTCAGAACAAACGACAACTCTGTCAGGCGGAAAAGTTTCTATCCTAGCGCCAAAGAGCCGGTGCCTTGGTTCTATTTGTTTTCCGTCGCACAACGCGGTGAAATGTATAAATGACTAGCGTTTCAATCTTCGGCATGGGTGCATATGTGGGCTCCACAAGTCGCATTAACTGCACGAAACTTTTGAAGATGATAATGACGTTGATGACGATGGTCATGTTGTTAATAAAACAATGCTGATGGTATAAATCATGTACATGATATAAATCATGATGAAGATGAAGATGTTGATGGTTAATATTACAGCAGTAGTATTGGTGGTGATGATGATGTTGGTGATAATGGCGGTGATGACTATGTTGGTGTTGTTGATGGTAATGGTGTGACTGACACGACTGGCAAAAACTTATCGTTAATTATTACAATAAATAAACATCTCTAAAAAATAAAAATATTAATTTAAAAAAAACCTATCATGTTTTCATGCGAAAATAGTAGCCGCCGAATTATTTTTGGAAACTGCGTTTGTTTGCAACTGTGATAGTGACGGTGTGGAAAACAAACTCAAAAACAGTGTAAAAGAGAGATGTTTGTCACCAGCAAGTTATTAGTATGTCAAGAGTATTTTTAATTTTTTATGCACAAAATGTTTCCTATTCCTTAGTTTGATCTAGCCTGGGGTTATTTTAAAAACTAACTTTCCGATACTACTGTATTCTGTAATTCTGATTTACTTTTAAACTCAAGCAAGGATAACAATTTTCGGGATTAACAGCAGCCTTTAGGAGCGACGTATTAGACTGAATCCCACATTAAATACTGGCGTTCGTTATTATACACAGTACTTCTCTTGAAGCAGACGACCACGCTGATTTTTACAATTAATTGATTTACTGGCATATCATGAACTTGCATATTTTCCAACCAGAAATACACACAAGTAAATAAATTGCACACCATTAAGACTAATTTGCTTGTACTCGTTTAACAGGAGCTAGCGAAGATTAACAGAGGAGAATGAAATTTTTTCATTATAAACATCATTTAAATTAATTTCATAACATCTAAAGATAGCGTGGAAATGATTGTTATGCTTTAAGTGGAGTCCACGGCGAAACACACTCTGTGAAATCGTTGTTTGTGCGTATTTGGNTGGAAATGATTGTTATGCTTTAAGTGGAGTCCACGGCGAAACACACTCTGTGAAATCGTTGTTTGTGCGTATTTGCGTGTCTCGGCAAATAAATGTTCTGGATATGGGACTTATTGCCAGAAAAGATGGAACAAAATTACGTTTACCGGTAGGTTTTTGCTTCTATCATATCATGTGTATTCAAGGAGAAAAAAATTCAGGAAAATGGTCAAATATAGCATTTTTTAAAGCGTGCCTATGCAGTTTCCTTGAGCGTAGCACAGACATACGGGCGTAGTTTAATTTGTGGACTCTCATCGCGTGTAATAAAGTCTCTCTGTTACAGATCTAACTTGCACAGTACAGGACCACTACGGATACACTGCATGCCTTGCGCGTAGGGGCGATGAGGCACGAGGCGTACTTGTTAGTGTCGCCCGTATCGCTCCCTGATTATTATTATTTGTGGGGCCTACCAGAATATAAATATGTGATAAGTCGTACACTGTTAATACGTTATCTGAAAGTTATCTTCATTATTTTCAGACTATAGTTATTAGAGCCTCTTAATTTGGTGATTTCGAAAACGAACATAAGAATGCTCACAGCGAACTGCACGCTTTCCCCTGCAACATTCAAAGCGTTATGCTTGTGTTCAGCTCCACAAGTAACAAGTGTTGGTATTACACAACAGTTACTTCTCAGCACAGATGTTTGAAGTCGTTAAAAATGCTAAAATTATTATTTATATTTTTAGTATATTACACCATTTATTGTTGTGATATCAAAGAATGGTTTAAAAAAAGTATGCCAATGGTGGGAAATGATTTTTCTAAAAATATGAAGTGAATTGTAGGAAATAAATTTTTTTTGTACAAAACTCTATATGAAAGCAAATTAGTTCAGTAGCCTACAGTTCAAAATACCTGTTCATGTTTTTAGAAAACCATGATTGATATTTCTTGAAAACTTGTTATGAGCTTCGCCCGTATTTCCATTTTTTATTTCAGATAACATTTAAAGTCCAAATAGACTTAAATTGAACTTATTACTACGAGTGAACCAATTTCCAGAATTCAATGGAATTGCAAACTTTAAATTGTAACTTAAATAAATTCTTTAACCGAAAGTAAACTTTGTGATACAACAACTTTTTGAAATTTTTACGAACGCAAAATTTTAATTTAAAAGTTTTGTTATTCGGCTATAAAAAACATTATGAATGTTATTTTTCAAATTATTTGGTATTACAATGAAGTTGTCGGCGATTTCGTAATACGAAAACGTAAAATAACCTCAAAACCAACAAAAAAAAATGTAATCTCTTGAACATACTTAAGGCAGTAAAATGGCCACGCCACAGTCTGCTACCGGTCGACGAACGTAAACATTGTGGGTCTTGCAGCCCCGCGCTCGCTCGTCCTGACTCCGAAGTGCACCACGCCACGAGCGAGATCATTGGCGCGTGTTGACAACCGCGTGAAGATCTCCGAGACCGCCGAAGATAATCACGTCACAAGAAATTCCTTGGTTTTTGTCTGTGTTGCTCCTCCCCCTCCCCATCCCTCACGGAACATATGTTGTTTTATCTTCCCATAACGAAACGTCTGTTTCGAACAACTGGTAAGACACAACATGTTGTACACTTGCTTCACGACACGTCTCCAAGGACAGCCAGATGCTTGCTCGCACGTTGTCGGGAGACGGGTTTTCTTCCCTGGAGGCAGCGAACCTTTCATTCCTTTGCGAACCAGACATCTGGCTTTACAAGAATTCCTTACGTAGATTGAATACGCATATTCAGCATATTCATCTCTTCGATTACGGAACGTGTCACGCCTATTTTTATTCATCGAGTTTTTTTTTTTTTAAATAGCCCTAGCAGCTTTTACGTACACTTATATGTTAGTAGCTATTGTAATGCATCGTATATACGTAAACACCTAACCAAATTAATCAAACAACAGTGCAATTTACTGTGTCGGAGTTAACGTTAAGATTCTCGATTTTCCAGTCGTTATGTAACACACATAAAAAAGACAAAGCAATAAGTAATGGCGATTAAAAAAACATACCTATTATAAATTATGACGATATGTTATGAAAGTTAATTTGTGACCCGAGAGAAAATGATCTGTCATAATGTAAATAAACTATTTAGCAACCCACGCAAAAAGAAATATAAACGTGAAATGCCTCAGTACGTTAACATATGCATATTTTTCCCTTGTCCAACCACATAATTATAAACAGGCATAGTTTTCCATTAAAGTTCTGAAGAGATGAATATTATTTTTATTTATAGTGTTTTCAGGTATGCTTAATAGCATCGAATACTGAATATAATGTCGCATTACACAGCTGATTTCATAATATACTCATTGGCTCTCTGCTAAAAATTATCAAAATATAACGACACACTTTATCAAGTACATTCGTAAGAGAGACAAAAAAGTATTTTCCATCATTATGAACATTGCTATGAAACAACGACTTGCATTAGAGTAATATTACTTAGAATTTTATTTAGCAAAGGCGGAGTAAATTATCATAGAACCAATTCTATAGTTTTGGAATGTCGAACTTGTTAATTTTTAGTGGTGCATTTTCAGATAGCAATTACTTGAGAACAATTGGGCCGACTTTGGTTTAGCAAACTTTATTCAAGCGTTATACACAAACTGTCCATGAGTATGTAAACTCAATTTTGAGCGCAAAACAGTTTACCGCGGTTAATATATTTAACACAGAGCCAACAGAGACAAATCCGGAAGTACGAATTCACCAATGACCAGGTAACTGGTAAGTGACCAGCTTCAGCGAGTTAAGTGACAACTGCTAAGAAAGCAGCCAATGAATAAATAGTATGTTATAAGTGTGTGTTCATTCCGTGTTTCCGTGATACTGAAAATAACGTTTCGTTGGTTAAGATATGACATAACGAGTAAGCATCGTGATTAAAAGCCGTTCACAATAAAGTGAGCACTTTTGGAATCAACATTTGAAAAATATAATTGCCCCTTCCTACGTATATTTGAACTGGCACACAAACTGCCACGCACCCAGTATAGTTCGCAACGACGGAGAGGAATTAGTTAAGTGTGGAAAAAATAATTAAATAAGAAGCTTTAAGAAAACATTTGAGAATACTAAAATTATTTTATTTTATTTTTTTAACGCTTAAAAGTGCAAGACCGAGAAAATTTGTAAAATATTTACTTTTCTAAAAATTTTACAGCTGCCCTTGACCGACGCACGAATATGTAGTGTCCAGGCCCTAGGTAACGTTAGTTGTACATATGGCGGGAGAATACACAATGTGCATGTATTTAGATCTTAAGCAGGGCTTTCAAAAGCGCTCATTTTACTGCGAACAGCCTATAGATTAATTACAAACAATAAATGGCAAGCAGTTCTTGGAACACCGAAAAATGTTCTCGTGTCTATTGTTCTGAGCAACCTCTACCTACTGTATTTCTAAACCAGATTACTTTACGCGTGGAAAGGAGAGAAACGTTGTAAAACTGAACGCCGCTATAACTTTACGCGTATACTTTACTGCAACAACCCAAACTTTAACTTTACACCAGCTATATTGTGCATTAAACCTACGTAATTGTAAGGTATTTTAATACTCTCTGAATTTTGGAAGTTTTATATTCAATGCCTAAGTATTTTTAGTAATGTGTGTCCATTACCCGGAGGATGAAATTCAGCTATATTAACCCTGTTGACAAACTTTTTTTTTTAATGATCGCCACAAAATAATGTTTCATTACTACACCGCAAATAATTAAGCTTAACGAATTCCAGCAAAAAAAAAAGTTTAGGGCCCAGTTTTTTTTTTTTCGTTTATGGTGCAACAATTTATTTTAAATTAGCTTCATTTGCGTGTCTATTGTTCAATCACAGAAACGGACAACTCTTTTTTCGCTAACGTGTACTGTGTAACGTGTTCCTGGTTGACCTATAATTGTTATACAATAAAAACAACTGTGTACCATCAAAAGGCACATTACTTTGTAAAAGTTGGCATAGAAGCTTGTAATTTTGCAGGAAAATATTTGGAAATTACATTGAGACACATTGTTGCAATTCTACAGGATATCCGTTTGCAATTTACAGTACTTTTTAAATACAAATACAGAATATTTCCGGCACACATTTCAAGCAATTTCTTGCAACGTTTATAAGAATTTTTTTTTAGTGTTACCTAAAAAGGTTTTGGCAGCCAGCTTTGAAAAATATTTTTGTAAGAGTACAAAAGAAATTTTTGTGCACATGAAAATTACTGACTTTACTGACCTTCGGTCTATGATATTCCTGTTGTTGATTGCTTTCTCACCAGGTGCTCCGGGAGCAGGTATAGTTTTCATGGGAAAGGCTCTTTCATCATGTGCAGTTAATCAACGGGTTTGTTTCACCTGTCCGTGTAATTGTTTTTGCTTCTTTTAATTTAAAATACCTGAGAAATTATTTTCTTAACAAAAAATACTATAATGTGTTCCAACGACGTGATAAATAAAATTTAATACAAAATAAACCGTATGTTTGAGTTAAATAACACGAAAGTTATGCCACAACACGTTTGCTACATCAATGAGGACCTTCAAACCATGGAGGTCCAAGTTCGAATTACATGTAAGCCTTGTATGTGTGAGTACTTATCGACTGTATTGCTTGGTTTAGTATGCATTATACTATTTTTTCGTACATTCAGACACTTGCGCTACGAGAAATTTTCCGCAAATTTAGAGAGTGGCATTATTCAAAGTGTCACTGACTATCGTTGATGATTTCTTTCTTCACACAACATGAAAGATAGAATTTCTAATTTTGTACCATGTTATAGTTGAACTACCTACGTTCTACTGTATATTATGCTAAGGGCTTAACTAAAAATTACTGAGGAGCATTGTATACCTGCCATGAACTGTACACCGAAAAAAAAGGTTATTGTTATATCAAACAAATATTTTTTGCGTGCAACCGAAATAATTGTTTGTACACGCGCAATTAAATTTTTTGTTGTTGTAACCGAATAATTTGGTTGGTGCAACCAAATATTTGTGTGGCTCTACGTATATTAAAAGCTGGAAGCCTAATCAATATTAGAACTTATATTATCTGCTGCCGAACATTACAAAGCAGCCAAGTCCAGCTAAGGTGAATTCAGACAATTTTAGTAAACACATACTATACATACTCATACATTGGATGACGCGGGCAACAAAATATTTCAAGTTACAGTTTTCTCTTTTTAGTTTCCTGTTGAAATTATTTTACCAGGATATTTATACAATTATTACATATCAACGAATACATCAACAAACACTGTTACTATCCTAATTTTCACAAAACAATTCCAACAAACACGCGAGCTGCATTTTTGAAAGAAGGCAATCTGATGCGTTGCCGAACAAACATAATACCACTCATTTAACAGAATATTTTGTTGAAAGTCTAATTTATTTTGTCCCAACAGGATGTTTTGTTTATTCAAACATGCATTTTATTAGACGGAAAAAATTAATTTTGTTGTATTTCAAGTTTTGTTCACTCTACAAAATATTTTGTTGGGGCGACCAAATATATTTTTGGCCCTGTACAAACAAATAATTAGTTTCCTATTCTCTTAGAGAACAACATTTCTGAAGTTCCTGAGACACGAAGATGACCAGAGGTCATCTGTTACAGCACTAGAAAGAGAAGAGAGAGAGANTACTATCCTAATTTTCACAAAACAATTCCAACAAACACGCGAGCTGCATTTTTGAAAGAAGGCAATCTGATGCGTGGCCGAACATACATAATACCGCTCATTTAACAGAATATTTTGTTGAAAGTCTAATTTATTTTGTCCCAAAAGGATGTTTTGTTTATTCAAACATGCATTTTATTAGACGGAAAAAATTTATTTTGTTGTATTTCAAGTTTTGTTCACTCTACAAAATATTTTGTTGGGGCGACCAAATATATTTTTGGCCCTGTACAAACAAATAATTAGTTTCCTATTCTCTTAGAGAACCACATTTCTGAAGTTCCTGAGACACGAAGATGACCAGAGGTCATCTGTTACAGCACTAGAAAGAGAAGAGAGAGAGANACATTTCTGAAGTTCCTGAGACACGAAGATGACCAGAGGTCATCTGTTACAGCACTAGAAAGAGAAGAGAGAGAGAAGGTTATATTAACATTTAGAATATTGTGCACGTCGTGGTAACCAGTCGGATGAATATTGTCCATCGTGTACTCAAAATTGTGTTCTGTGACCGCAAAAATTGTCAGACAAGTTATCGTCTTCTGTTCATGACGTGGTCGTTTAACTGGCGTTGTTAGTTGCCAGATTTTGCCCCAATCGCTCAGCAATTGTCGCGTCGATTGTAGTATTGCCAATACCAACGACGATTTATGTTAGTTTGTTAATTAGCACGGGTTAATTTAAAGAAACATTTTGTTTACGCTTTGATATCAAACACTTATTTATTCTCTTTTTGGCATCTGCGTGCGTTTCATTGCGGTAACTCACTGGAATTCGTCAGTCACGCATGTGCGTATCTTACACTGACATGTCTGTCAGCAGACACCTGTATTACTTAAACACGGATGTTTTTGATACAATTTTTGTTTTAAATACGCAGTGTTGCAATTTTCTTCGGGGGCTTCTTTTTTGTTTTTAATGGATTTGAAAATTGAAAGAAATGCCAAAAGTTCCAATTTGGTCCTGTCAAAATAATACTTGAATGAGTGTCATTAATTTAAAGAAATCCCTGACATCGCATCTGGGAATAGGTAGTTCTATTGAACGCAAATGCACGTTCTGTACTCATGGCGTTGCTGTTTAATCCTTTTTATCCATAATTTGATATGCAAATATTAAATACAATGCTTGGCTGAAGTAAATGTTAATATTTCGGTTATTAATTTTCGTAATGTATTCCACTGTGTATAACTAAAAAACAAAAAATTTTTTTCAATATTAGGTCTTGTAGAAGGATCAAACGAGAATCAAACTATTGACAGTCAATAACTCGAAAGACTCACCTACGACCATTTACAAGAAGTATTTTGTAAATATCGATTTTACGTGGAAGCGACGAACGCGCCTGTCTTAGGTTCATAGTCGTGTTTGAGCGCTTGCTATCTTTGCGGTTTATAAAACGAGGTTAAGAAAATATTGTTTTATTTCCTTTATGTGCGTGATTCACTGTTCATACAGAAGGTTTTGTCTTGTAGCAGTATTTGAACACGAATGTACTATTTTACACGAAGTAGTATTGTGAAGATGGGATTTTATACGCTTCAGGTATCATCTGCATTGTTCGTGACTTCATGACTCAAAATCGAAGCCAAAAGAATACAGAGCATCCGTATTTTAGATTTACGGAGCTCATTTCCGTCATTCGTTATTACGAAGTTTCTTTCCGTAAATTAATTTCACACCTCCGAAAAAGTTTTTGTACATCTACAGAAATTTCTAACAGTGAAACAGTGTGCATTCAGAATTACCCCAAGAGCACTTCTTGACAATATAACCAACGGCGGGAAAATCACAGATACAAAGAAAGTGCCCAGCAAATCTGATAATTTTATATTCACATACAATTAGATTATGGAAGCACTTCAGAAATTCAGTTTTAAATCTTGCCTGACAGATGTACACATACTTGTTAAACTATTTCTATAGAGAAATGTTTTTATAATTTTTTGGGTATGTTTAAACAATTTTTTTTTGTCAAAACTTAAGTTTTCAATAGAATATTCTTCTAAATATCTATTTGTGAACGACACGCCAGCTAAAGCTTATTTTATATGCAAGTAAAATATTTTGAAATTATAAATACCGTAGTACCTAATTAATAGCTATGATAGTTATGTTTGTCATTTGTTTACAGAACACGGATATTATAATTAATTGACTTGCGCNACCTAATTAATAGCTATGATAGTTATGTTTGTCATTTGTTTACAGAACACGGATATTATAATTAATTGACTTGCGTGTATTGAAGCTAAGTGTAAACTCTGAGAAATGTTGGCAGTGTACTAATTTGTTGAAACCATTTTGGTATAATGCTCACTTCTTCCTTTTTTTATTAAAGTTTTTACTTCAGTGAGGGGTGGTGTAGCTATACTTTAAAAGTGTTTTGCAGTTAAAATTGTTGCTTGAAAATTAAAGATATTTAATTCCTTTTTGTTAAGTAGTCTGCAGATGGTTTACACACATCTTCATAAATATTTATGTCACAGTCCGAAAAGAAAATTTTAAACGCTTCCAATTTTGTATTAACCACTTAATGGTTTTTCGGTTACAAAAAACATTTTTAAAAAAAAACTCCTACAAAATTAAATAAACGGCACAAAAATTTTCATCTTTCCTCGGTTTTATTACGTTTAATTAGGAAAAAAGTTGTTTCGAAAACACGCAGACGAAACGTGTTTGAACAATAGAATTTTTTGCTTATACAGTATACACGTGCTCTGGGTTAACCCAAGGTACTGTTTTAAATGATGCAAATTATTTAGTTCATCCACTCGGGTTTGTTTGATTTACGTGTGTATCTTGCCAGAAGGGGAACTGTAATTTTGGTATGTAAACAAAGCAAAACCTGTTCTACGAAAATTAATTATTTATTGAGAACCGCATTTACCGTTTGTTGACATGACGGTGTTTTGAAAAATCGGGGCATGGCCGTGTTGGAGGTAGGGTCATGTGTTTTGAGTGAAAACGTCTGCGTTAGAGGGTAACATATTCTTCTCAATATAGGAGTGAAAAGAAAGTAACGAAACAGATACTTGGCTTTTATGGCTCAAATTGGCAGATCTAGATGTGAAATTTCTTTTGGAACCAACATCACCGCGCTAGCACATATGAGTCACGATATATACAGCCAGGAAATTTTCATCCTGGCCTAAATTGCCGCAAATCGCTACAGATCCCACCCGTGCCTCGTTTATGACCGACTATGAATCAAGGTCATTGTCGCATCATAGTCCTATACCCGATTGAACGAGATCACATTTATTTTAATAGTGTCATTAGTTACGAAGTTAGGATTGTCGGAATTCATCTTCCTTTACAAGTTACATCGCCATTTCCGTCCTGGTAACGTATTGTTCACGGTAAAGTGGGCATTTTTGAAAGCCCTGTTTTGGACCTACTTACCTCCCCCATTCCATTCCTTCCACAATGTAAAAATGACATTCCTAAGGACCACATCAATTTATTCATGCGATAATCACGTGTGACTGTGAAATAGTATGAAATGTAAAAATGTTATTAATAAAAACATTATTACACTTTTGGATATGAAAAAGTAGAAACTAAATTAAATAAATACACTTCCCATACATTTAAACGCCGCACTTCTAATACGACGTCAATTCAAGGAACTATTTTTCCCACGACGTTGCCAACATTGCAGACAACGTGCCAGTTTGTGTGTCCTTCGAAATACACGCTGTAACGGACAGCGACTTTTTCAAAGGTTTATTTCAAAAGTGCTGACTTTACCGTGGACAGACATTACCAGTATTTTAAAAACGTACTAACGTCGTAAAAGCGGTATTTGTTCACGCACTGTAGAGCCGTGGATCACTGTAAAAAAAAAATCTGGTAAACTTCCTAAACTGTATTAAAAGTTTTTAACCTATACATTGTGTGAAAATATCACCACATATCAAACTTCAAGTCCAGGGACGTTTAACGTCACTTCTATACAACGTTGGTAACTTCCCTACGCATTTGACTGTTACCTGAGAAAACGTAAGAATGCTGTCATGTGTGTAAGGGAAATAACTTTACCATATGTACTTTCCCACTATACATACACATTGATGTCGTAAATTTGCATATAATTTCTTAGAGTGGAGAAGTTTGCCGCTTGTAGAGACGGGGAGATGAAAGGACGTTCTTCTCGTCCATTCGGGAGCAGCATATATATTTGTTGCTCTTCGTCATCCGCCGTCCTCATTCTCTCATCTCTCCTGTCACGAAGGGTCCCCTCCCCTCTTCCCCTTTTTTTTGCCTTTCCCAAGCTTGTTCACACATAAATCAGATTGCCAAGAGGAGGGGGGGGGGGCGAGTTTCACGATGCCGCTCCGCAGCCCCCGAAAGAAAGAAAGAAAGGCAAGAAACAGTCGACATAGGAGTTTTTACTTCGGTCTCATCCAGCGATCAGCGTGACGTAGCCCAGCGCAGTTCGTTCCGACGCCTTGCTAAGGAGGGAAAAAGGGGGGG
>NQII01001676.1:369479-412334 GCA_002778355.1 Clitarchus hookeri
CTCTTGGAAATGTTCGCAAATATACGTCACCGGTGTATACAGGGTGAGTGCAGATATTTTGGGGGATGCAAGGCGGTGTCAAGACAAGTGTTTTGATGTAATGAACATGTTGTCGGAAATGCATGGTTATGCCACAAATAAAATAAAACGCAAGACGCACATGCTGTAAGAAATAATTATTTTGTAAAGAACACATGGTGCAGTCAACGAAAGCGAGTGACATCGAAACAGCAAGTACAGTATTACAACAATAGTTCACAGTGATTTCTAGGGGGTTGTGAAATTTAGCGAAAAGATTTCAAGACAAGTTATATTTCAAAACACTGTAGAGACGTTTACCTATCTTGCTTGGCCGAATGACTTTTTGGCACGTGTTAACTGTCTGCACGCGAATCGCGTAGGAGCTGTGCCGATGTTGCCGAATTCTGAGTGGCCCAGTCAAATATGAAAACTCCTTCGGGGACAGTCAGCAACCAATGACAGTAGACAAACTGCTGTTGGGTGCTTATAGTATTGAAGTCTACCACGTGCTCATATCTTTTTTCGCGGAAAATCACTAGCTCTAATGAAGGTGGTTGGCCTGGTTGCACGTCCCCATGCGCCGCGCAATGGACTGATGAACTCGGAGTAGTGAGGCTGGCCGCTCCCTGATTTCCGCACCGGCTACCGCGCAACTTGCTTTGAGCTCTTCCTCGGCGTTCACCGGCATGTCGTGGTCAAGTGCCTTCATGTGTCCCCACGCTACATGTTCTTTGCATAGAGATATTCCTCGGCGTTCACCGGCATGTCGTAATCAAGTGCCTACGTGTGTCCCCATGCTACATGTTCTTTGCATCGAGATCTTCCTCGGTGTTCACCGGCATGTCGCAGTCAAGTGCCTTCATGTGTCCCAACGCTACATGTTTTTTGCATCGAGCTCTTCCTCGGTGTTCACCGGCATGTCGTAGTCAAGTGCCTTATGTGTCCCAACGCTACATGTTTTTTTCATCGAGCTCTTCCTCGGTGTTCACCGGCGTGTCGTAGTCAAGTGCCTTCATATGTCCCAACGCTACATGTTCTTTGCATCGAGATATTCCTCGGCGTTCACCGGCATGTCGTAATCAAGTGCCTACGTGTGTCCCCATGCTACATGTTCTTTGCATCGAGATCTTCCTCGGTGTTCACCGGCATGTCGCAGTCAAGTGCCTTCATGTGTCCCAACGCTACATGTTTTTTTCATCGAGCTCTTCCTCGGTGTTCACCGGCATGTCGTAGTCAAGTGCCTTATGTGTCCCAACGCTACATGTTTTTTTCATCGAGCTCTTCCTCGGTGTTCACCGGCGTGTCGTAGTCAAGTGCCTTCATATGTCCCAACGCTACATGTTCTTTGCATCGAGCTCTTCCTCGGCGTTCACCGGCATGTCGTAATCAAGTGCCTACGTGTGTCCCCATGCTACATGTTCTTTGCATCGAGATCTTCCTCGGTGTTCACCGGCATGTCGCAGTCAAGTGCCTTCATGTGTCCCAACGCTACATGTTTTTTTCATCGAGCTCTTCCTCGGTGTTCACCGGCATGTCGTAGTCAAGTGCCTTATGTGTCCCAACGCTACATGTTTTTTTCATCGAGCTCTTCCTCGGTGTTCACCGGCGTGTCGTAGTCAAGTGCCTTCATATGTCCCAACGCTACATGTTCTTTGCATCGAGCTCTTCCTCGGCGTTCACCGGCATGTCGTAATCAAGTGCCTACGTGTGTCCCCATGCTACATGTTCTTTGCATCGAGATCTTCCTCGGTGTTCACCGGCATGTCGCAGTCAAGTGCCTTCATGTGTCCCAACGCTACATGTTTTTTTCATCGAGCTCTTCCTCGGTGTTCACCGGCATGTCGTAGTCAAGTGCCTTATGTGTCCCAACGCTACATGTTTTTTTCATCGAGCTCTTCCTCGGTGTTCACCGGCGTGTCGTAGTCAAGTGCCTTCATATGTCCCAACGCTACATGTTCTTTGCATCGAGCTCTTCCTCGGCGTTCACCGGCATGTCGTAATCAAGTGCCTACGTGTGTCCCCATGCTACATGTTCTTTGCATCGAGATCTTCCTCGGTGTTCACCGGCATGTCGCAGTCAAGTGCCTTCATGTGTCCCAACGCTACATGTTTTTTTCATCGAGCTCTTCCTCGGTGTTCACCGGCATGTCGTAGTCAAGTGCCTTATGTGTCCCAACGCTACATGTTTTTTTCATCGAGCTCTTCCTCGATGTTCACCGGCGTGTCGTAGTCAAGTGCCTTCATGTGTCCCCACGCTACATGTTCTTTGCATCGAGCTCTTCCTCGGTGTTCACCGGCATGTCGTAGTCAAGTGCCTTATGTGTCCCAACGCTACATGTTTTTTTCATCGAGCTCTTCCTCGGTGTTCACCGGCGTGTCGCAGTCAAGTGACATCATGTGTCCCCACGCTACATGTTCTTCGCATCACATATATCACTTACAGCATATGTCTCCTGCGTTTTACATACCTGTAGCATAAGGATGCATTTCCGACACAATGTTCATTACATCAAAACACTCGTCGTGACAACCTCTTGCATTCGAACATATATCTGCACTCATTTTAAAATACATCCTCTTATAGGCTATGGCAGGCATCTTCACACTTTTCGAATCAAACCTATGAAAAACTATCCCTTTAAGTGTCTGGTTGTTTCCGAAATATGCGGTGCCTGCGGTGTTGAAGTGGCCAGGCTACTCGCCTCCCACCTGGGCGAACCGGATTCGATTACCAGGTGGGTCGCTCCCGGATTTTTGCATGAGGAAATCGTGCCGGATGATGCCGCTGGTCAGCAGGTTTTCTCAGGGATTCCTCTTTCCCCCTGCCCTTGCATTCTGGCGCTGCTCCGTACTCAACTCGCTTTACCCTCATCGCCTCTCAAGACCTCGATGTTAAAGGCCACCGTCCAGAACATAACTTTTTCTTGAACACTTTTTATCTATAACTTACAATATTTAATTTTACATTCGTGTAAGCAAAAACGGAAGAAAATATGTTTGTTGGTAATGCATGGTAAGAAATAGTTGTATTGCAAAATATTATTAAATTGTGTGCGCTAGAAAGTGGCGCATTGTCACTTCAGTGCAATTTTATGGACTGGATTAAACTTTGCTTGCATAAGGTGGAGGAACAGCCTGAATATGGAACTTTAGCAGGACTTCAGGAAAGTTGGAAGAAACCTTGAAACAGGTAAGTATACAGAAGTTAAATAACTTAGCCGTTCCTTTTATGTAGGCGTTCCAGTTCTCTTATTGGCTACACAAGGCTTCGAGTCTGATTGGATACGCGAGTATCTGGGGATTTCCATGCGTCTGATTGGCTATTGCGTGTTGCGAAAGATTCCCTATTGGCTGGGCTGCCACCTTGCCAGGCGCTGATTGGCGAACGGCGTTTCTTCGTGCTGCTGGCCAGTGACGCCATTTTTCAGGCGAGTGTGGGTGCAATTCGCGGTAGACGGGGCTATTTAGATTCGCTATCGTTAAATTTTCNGACGCCATTTTTCAGGCGAGTGTGGGTGCAATTCGCGGTAGACGGGGCTATTTAGATTCGCTATCGTTAAATTTTCTATGGTATAAGTGAATTAACAACGTGCGTCCATTGTAGCTCTGATACACGTGTTTAGGAGAAGTAACGTGTCGAGTGAAACCATACACCAATGATGAGGTAGACCGATTCTTGGTCTTCTGCGCATGTACCCATCATGAACCTACGCCAAAACAACACAAATTACGAAATCTCATAGTCAACATTGATGAACGTATTTAGTTATATCATAGTTTTCGAAAGATAATCAATTTTATACGAGTAAAANTCTCATAGTCAACATTGATGAACGTATTTAGTTATATCATAGTTTTCGAAAGATAATCAATTTTATACGAGTAAAATACTTTTATCGATTTGAACTTAATCAAATTTCACTACAAATTTGTAAGAGGAAGTATACAAACATCTCAAAGCACTTGTTTTCTTAACAATGATCTAATCTCAAATCCATTCCACGTCGTTTATGATAGTCGTGTTGGCAGAAAAGCAGTTCAATGATAGGACACGCAGGCTGGTTGTGCGCAGCCAGCGAGATCACTCTACCGCATATTCACTCTACGATGGTAACCACCCAATGAGTATGGTGACAGAGCTGTATTCGCAAACGGAAGTGTGTGAATTCCCTGTATTATTTGTAATACATATTCAGGTTTTTCTTTTACCGAAACTTGCAGTGTTGTAAAATTGATGGCAAGGCAAGATAGGCACAATAGGTTCAGGACTTTACATCTCGCGTGCATATATTATGTTCAGAATCACTAAATACGACGAGACATGCAAGATTACAACTCGTTGCTCATGCCGGCGGTTGGATGCTAACTATCCCGTATACAGCCTCGGCTTCCGCGCTACTCTAGGGCGACGCCTTAATTAAGGGGCCCGCCTGCCTCGTGCTCGAACTGCGCTGCAGTGTATTTAAAATCCAGGTTTTTTAATTTACTAAACTATGAAACGTGCGTCCAATATTCTGGACCACGAAAAGAACACACACTACAGACTACGCCTGTCGATTACTTTCGAGACGTCACGAACATTAGAAACACCATTTGAGAGCACACCAACATACCTAAAAACGGCATTTGCAAAACACTCTGTCACAAAATATACACACAAAGTACTTTGTGTGTATATTTTGTATATTATTATACTTAAAGTATAATAAAATCTTAATATTAATAACGGAATATTTATTTTATATTATTATAATAAATTAATAATTATAAATTTACAAATTTGATATTGAAACATAAATTATATATATAATAATATAAATGTATTTAATAATACTAACATAAAATAGGGTAGTTAAATTGAATATAAATTATCCTTTTCTTTTTNAATAATATAAATGTATTTAATAATACTAACATAAAATAGGGTAGTTAAATTGAATATAAATTATCCTTTTCTTTTTTCATTTAAATAATGAAAAATTAAGGAAAATGTACATAATAAATACCTATTATACAAAAAAATGTACTTATAATAAAATTTTTTTTACCGGTAATTATCTATATTATATTAAATTCTTATTGTATACCATGATATATCTGATTAATATAATATAAGCTCTTATTAAGAGGGTAGATTTTACTATGCTCTTATTCTTAATTTAAAGATGTTGATTTATTAATTAAGAATTCTTAATTTATTATGTTGTTGTGTAACTATAAAAGCTTTTATAATTTGTTTTTTTTATATTAGTTGGTTTGGAAATACTTAATATAATTTATACTGCTATTATTACTTAATTTTAATACAATTTTTTGTTGATCTTAATTGTATTAAAATTAAGTAATATTAAATGTTAACAGTTCTATATTTTAATTAACGGTTTAAAGATGTTAGTTTGATTCTGGGCATGCACTAAACCTTGCTGTAGACTTTCCACCAATAAAATAATAAGGTCGCTACTTAAAATCTCATAGCTACTCGCAGCACGACGAGAACACTGCTCGCTAGTTCAGAACCTTGCGCTTAGCGGCGATGGCGCACTTGAAGCGCGTGCCAGTGTAGCCCTTATCGCTCCTGAGCTTCTCGGCCTTAAACCCTGGAAAAAGTTTGAGGGCAGGTGAGCCCCTCAAAGGGGAGACTTCCTGGTAAAAATACGTCTGTAAAATCAGTGTTTGCGTCTGTAGGCGAATATCAGTAAAGTAATGTTCTGAGAATGGAGTGTTTTTTTTTCCAGGAAAGGTAAAAAACTATTATAGACAGCCTCCACGATTTACTTTCAAAGAGTAAAAAAACAGTGAAAATGGATAAAAACAGCATTTTTAGGGCTTTTCCGAACAATTTCCGTAAAGGTAAACAAAAATGTAATAAATTACATCTGTTGTTTAATCCGTTGGCTTTGATCGCGTGTAATAACATCCTACTGTTAAAGAACTAATTTTCGTGAATGTCGGCTTCCTTTGAATGCATAGCACAGCCTTAATAGGTCCCATCGCAATGTTTTCTGATAACCAGACGTGGNGAATGTCGGCTTCCTTTGAATGCATAGCACAGCCTTAATAGGTCCCATCGCAATGTTTTCTGATAACCAGACGTGGCCTTGAGGCATTAAGAATTTGTTACTAGTGTTTACGCTTAATGTGCACGGCTAACGAAAACCGACGCGTAATCAGTAATTGTGATGTGGTCATACGTTGATAAATCGGACGTTGCGGAAATACTGCACACCTTAAAAGTGGAACAACTTTCAAATTTTGTGTTTCGCGTTTAACCCTATCGAGTCAGAATTCAAAACTTCACATTCGTTTAAGTCGACAAATAGATTTACCATCGTCATTCTTTTTTTTTTTATTTAGTGGTACATAAGACAAACTAATTACAAATTATATTACGTTAAGTAACAAATATGTAAAATTCTCCCTTCTATTTTTTTTTTAAATAATGAACTGTAGTACATATTAATTATGCATGCATTTTCATTATCTATTATAATACATTTTTATTTAAACAAGAATAACCTTACAGCATCTACCGTTCCTTTATTTTTGTGCAGCGTCACTTGCAGATGTGCCTGTCTCCTTAGGGTAACTTTTTGCATTAACGTTTTTAGCCAAATCGATTTAATACGAGACGTTAGTTTGTTAGCATGTGGCAGTTTAGCTGTGAACATTATTTACTTCCATGAATTTCTAGCTTGCCTCGCACCCCCCGCCAAGCCCCAGTAAGATATAGTGCATCTTTACTNATTATTTACTTCCATGAATTTCTAGCTTGCCTCGCACCCCCCGCCAAGCCCCAGTAAGATATAGTGCATCTTTACTACCTGGTACAAGGCCAAAACTAATCCAACAAAACTAGCGAGTAACATTTAACCCCACAAAACATTAACACGCTACGGCCCAAAAAAATATATATATATATTTCGGTACTCAACAAGGGGATGTAAATACGCAGGCCTGTTCACTAGCAAATTTTTAGTCCGCACTGCGAAACAGCATTTCACGCCTACAGAAGATAGCTATTATTTTTAAATGTGACCTAGTAATAAAATATTTATGTTACTAGTGAAATTTTATTTCCCATTACAGGGGTAAAAGGATACTCGCATGGTTACCTTGAAATTTCACGATATGACGTGTCAACTCGTCAAGATAAGTATGTGCACGCAGAAACAGGAGTATACAGAGAANAACCTGGTACAAGGCCAAAACTAATCCAACAAAACTAGCGAGTAACATTTAACCCCACAAAACATTAACACGCTACGGCCCAAAAAAAAATATATATATTTCGGTACTCAACAAGGGGATGTAAATACGCAGGCCTGTTCACTAGCGAATTTTTAGTCCACACTGCGAAACAGCATTTCACGCCTACAGAAGATAGCTATTATTTTTTAATATGACCTAGTAATAAAATATATATGTTACTAGTGAAATTTTATTTCCCATTACAGGGGTAAAAGGATACTCGCATGGTGACCTTGAAATTTCACGATATGACGTGTCAACTCGTCAAGATAAGTATGTGCACGCAGAAACAGGAGTATACAGAGAAGTAACAATACAACGTGTGACCTAATTATCATGACTTAAATAATGGTTTTGTCAGTTACAAACCGGGAAATTAAGTTAGGCACAAATCCAAAAACTTCATACCTCAGAAACTATATGTTCTAGAGGAAAAGGAGGGAAATTTGTCCGGCCTATGAACCAATAGGTATATGAGGTGGTTAAGAATATCTTAGTGCAAAAATATTTAGGCAATTTTGCTTTTTAATAAAAATAAAAGTGTTTATTTATTTAATAAAAAGGTAAAACACTAAAATATGGAGTCGTATATACTACTTAAAGGGGAATAAACTAATAGAATTGTAT
Organism: Clitarchus hookeri; assembly: GCA_002778355.1. Lineage (NCBI taxonomy): Eukaryota > Metazoa > Arthropoda > Insecta > Phasmatodea > Phasmatidae > Clitarchus > Clitarchus hookeri. The sequence continues at coordinate 377,376 of NQII01001676.1, forward strand.
AAGAATGACATTCTATTAGTGTTTTGATTTATTAGCCTACTTTCCGAAGGAAAGAAAGGCTTATGAAATCACTTTCCTGTCTGTGTTTCTGTGTGTGTATGTGTGTTTATGTGTGTGGGTCACTTTAAATTCACCAAACCTGGTACTAAGTAAGGACAACTGACTTTTATAGTTTTTTGACCACGTTATGCACCTACTTTCAAAATGGCGGTCTTTAAAATTGGGATCTCCTAAAAATTAATTAATTTCTAATAAATTTGGCACACAATTAGCACTATAGCAGGTCATGTAAATTGATACATTTTGAGAGGGTGAGACCCACATATTTTCAAAATATCTGCCATATAAACATTTTACCGCCGATTTTTTTATTTACGAAACTGCAAAACAAATTTAAATTTTACATTGTTTGCTGATATTATCAGTTAATCGATAAAAATGTTATATGCAAAGCATTATATTCTGCACCATTTTGTAAGATAGCCCCACATGAAATAATGAATTTTTATCATCCCAAAAATTTGCAAAATTTATTTTTAAAATTTTTGTTTATATTTATTTTTAAAAAAATTTTAAAAAAATTAATTTTGTTAACAAAAATTAAAATTTAATTTTAAATTTTTGGGCTTAGCGGGGACGGGGGACTAGAGCCCACCAGCCACCATGTTATGTCATCCTCAACCACCATATTGGATCCACGTGATCTTGCACTTTACTTTTGATCTTGACCCTTATCATTGACCATAACCCATAAAATAGTCAGGAGTTAGTCAGCATGAGTCAGTCTGCAGGGGTTAGTTGGCAGGAATAAAGTGTATTAATTCATGTATGCTGGAAGACGATGGAAGCCACTGACTAAGTGAAATCGAGTATGTCATGTATGACTGCTGGCATACCTTCAACGACTGCCCAAAAATTACATGTAAAATAATGATGTTATTGTTGCCAAGTTCTTCGGTAAAAGTTGCAATGCGCGGCGACATGAGAATAGTGACTGTATGAAAAACACATCGCATGCTTTCATTGGCTGCTATAAAAATTCCAGACAGTTCAATCATCGTGATAATTTAAAAAAAAACATCAAGACCGATAAATGTATTGTTTTTTCGTCCACTGAGAAACAGCATGTGACGACTTTGTTATCTCCTGTTAAAACACTACCTAAAATTTTCGCAGGCGACGACGGAACTCGCATTATGAATTATTGCAATAGCCCGTGCAGTTTATACAAGCTGATACGATGAAGGAACATTTCAGGAAATACAACGATTCGTCTTTTGAGAGCCAGCAAGCGATGTCGCCAATACCCTCTGCTGCATCGATGGGTACTGTTTCCAAAGAAGATTATGACGAGACAGCTAATGCTAATGACGGAATGAAGGATCTACGAGGCAAGATAAAGGCATTATGTGTGTAATGTTAAACTTGAAATATGTTTGCGTGGACTCGATGAACTAGAAAATAAATGGTCGATGGCTCTAAATACTCATGATGACAATACGACTCCTACAAAGAAAAGTGAAATTATTTTAGAGGATTAAACAGGACCTGCGGACGATCACGAAGACAGCATTGATGATAATGGCTATGACGACAGAGTTGATGAAGTATCAGATGAGGAGGAGGATGAGTCTCTTGACGTTCCCACACATTTCACCAACGAGTATCCTTCGACAAGTGATGTAAATAAGTAGGTGTCAAGAACGCTGGTCACATACTTCCCGAAGACCCTAATGAACTTGTTGATAGAATCAGACATTTGATTGACTTGCAAAAACGCCGGGATCTCTTACGCATCGTTGAGATAGTTTCAACCATATATTAACTGAAGGATCCGGGTTATAACAGATGAGACTGTTGGCTTCTATACATGATCTGAATACATCTGAGAAATGTAAACATCGAATATACAAAATAATTAGAAAAATAGAATGTGTGTAGTAAGTAAATAAATTCCATTTATGTATCAATAGTAATGTGTGTTTGTTTTATTATATAGTCTCTTCTGCTTCTCTGAAAGACTTAATAATTCAGTGGTGAGAACAATCGATTGCGAGAGTCTGTTTAAGAAAGATTTACGCGAGCATGTGCAGGAGGAGGGCTATGGTTTATTTTTCTTTGCACGCATTAATGATAAATGCTATCTGCGTTTATAAAAATATATACAAAATAAATATTTGTGTCAAAATTAAAACCAAAACTATTAATATCAATTTATATAATTTGCAGGTATGAACTTCGTCTTCATTCGGTACAGGGAGATAGCAGGCGCCATAATCGAGAAATTAGTGCCACATAGGCATTGAAATAGAATCCAATATGGAGGGCACCGACAACACCACCTACATGTTAAAACATAAACAAATATGGCTGCCACCTGGTGGCTTAGAGAAATGAAGTTTCACATGTCTGACATGGAATGATATATAATAATTAATTAAGAATAGAGGTGGTGATGTTATAGTGGTGGTAATGAAATCAAAGATGACTGACATGAAATAGCAAAGCATGGATAAAATCCAACGTAATTGACATGGAAAGACGGAACATGAAGAAAAGTTGACTAGGCAAAAGTGGAATCCAAGATGGTCTGTGGAGCAATGGTGAGAGAGAACAACACTTCGCCTGGTGCCTAAACCGAGAAATTAGCACTTCCTTGACGGTTGCTTCGTAATTTACACATAAGTGCCACCTAGTTGATGGAAATGTAAACTTATTACAAACCTAAAAATATGGCGTATGAAGTGCATTCGACAGGATGTGCGATGGTGCAGGCGAAGGGAAGGGGAATGTTTTTACAATGAGATTTAATGGAGGGGTTTAGTCCTCTGATGTACGTGATGCTGAGAGCACCTCCGGAAATGTACGTTTTTAAATAAACTTATTAATACATGTTTTATAATTTTTTAGAATAATTGTTGGGAAATTTATAATTTTTTGGAGAGTTTTTGGAGAATTTTGCGGTTTTTTGAGTTCAAGATCAAGGGTATGGTGTGAAGATCAAAGGTTAAGTTCAAGGTCACCTGGATCTAATATGGCGGTTGTGGAGGTCATAATGTGGTGGCTGGTCAGCTCCTGCCTCCCGTCCCCTCTAAGCCCAAACATTCGAAATTTCAATATTTTATAAATTTGTATTTTATATAAACCTTTAATTATTATATTTAATAAATGTTTACATAAATTTTTTATTTTTGGAGAATTGTGAGATATCTTCGATTTTATGTTATTAAAGGTTATGGGTATGTGGTCAAGATCATGGTAACTTGGATTCAATATGTCAGTCGGTTAATGACATAACATGGTGGCTGGTCAGCTCTGGTGTCCCGTCCCCTCTAAACACAAACTTTAAAAATTGTAACTAACAATTTTTTTTAAATAACATTTCTATTAATTTTTTTAACTGTCAAAATAATTTCCATACACTTTCAATTTTGTTTTTATTATTTTAAAATATATTTTGGTAATATGTTGGTATGTTTTGGGTGTTCAAGGTCAAAGGTCACCTGATCAAAGACAAAGGTCAGTGCCAAGGTCGCCAAATGTTACATGGTCGACAATATGGCCGCCGGGTGACTAAAATGTCATGATGCTCCACTGATGCTCCACTGCCTCTAGTCCTTGGTCCAAATTTCCCTTTTCCCTACTACATATAGAGTACCTAATAAATTTTAATACATTTATCGATAGAAAGTTAAAAAAAAAAATTTGTTATGTATTCTTATTACTAATACTAAAAACTGAATCAATATTTTTCTGAACCTTAACAATTGTAGAACTTTACCCGACAGTAGCGTTGCTAATGAATAGATTTCTTCTCAAAATACAACGCATGTTTATGGAATTGTGGCAGCTCGTTATCAGAATGAAACTGCTCACTGTGAGACGAAATTTCGAAATATTAAATGAATGTGCTTACGAGAGTACTGTACAGCGGGTTTGCCACAAAGTGTACAAACGATAGAGAAGGTACAACTGGAGAACGAGGTCGCATTCAGGTGCTCTTTGTTGTTCTCTGGCAGCCACCATATGTATCAACTACTCTAAGTTGACGGTACTTCACTGTGCAAAAACATAACTTCTTGCAAAAACTTCGCATCCATACGCAAATGCGTATTTAAATGTAGTTATAATATAATTTTAAGGTCACGAAGGGTGAGTAATACATTCTCCAAGAATATTTTCGGAATCATAAATTCCACCTAAATATCAGCAACTTGAGATCCGAATATAGGTTACGGAAGTTCGTAATTGAAATTTATGATATTCCAGACTCGATTGCTAAATATTGTAGGCCTAATAATTAAAAATGATTATTTGTTCTGTATTTGCCAACAATATAGAAAGCGAAAGCATTAGAAAGCACAAAAAAATTCCCTGTTTAATTAATGCGGGAAGAGTGAGCGCTGTGTGGAGAGAGAAGATACGTTACAACTGCTACACGACCCAGAGTCATTTCTGCTGTTTCGCACCCCTCCGCGCGAGAGAAAAAAAAAAAGAGTACGAGGCGTGCGTAATTCGACGCTTGTCGCGGGAACCTACGAAGTGGAGCGTAGGTTTTCACTCCAACCCGTCGCTTCCCCTCCTGACACGCTCGGTGGTCACGTGGCGTCTGCGATCGGTACTAACAACATTACGTGGCGAATTGCGACAAAACCCAAATACATGTTACCGTAAATTCTTACTCTTTCCAACTTTTGCGAAAGCCTGCTAAAGTTCGACTTTCAGGCTATTCTTCAGTATTGTGCAAACAAAGATTAACCGAGCCTAGAAATTTAGACCGAAGGGACAATGCAACGAATTTGTAAGCATCCCATTTTAATTATACTAGGCATTCCTAAAACACCTACTTTCTCTCCGGCATTTATAAACATCAATGTTAAATGAAAAGTAATTTATATACGACATATAAATACAATTTCTATTAAACCAACAATAATACGCCTTAATGTGAGCAGAAATGTAAAACGCTTGTGATAAATTACTAACTTAGGAAAGAAGCAAACACATCACACATCAGGTATTTTTTTTCAAATGTTTGATCTAACAAACTGTAATACACTGCATAAAAATTAAAATTTTAGTGAAGACGCAAACTAAACCTTAATTAGCAGGAATATTAAATTATGTCAGTAAAACTCTCTCATCATCTCTTATTAAAAAAATTTATATTCATAATAATTTTGTAAGATACTGACCAAAGTGATTATACGTTGTCTAGACAACTTAAGTATCTGAAAATAGTTGAATACTTATAATGTGTGTGTTATTTTAGTTTAAATAAATTGTTTACTCTAGATTTTATAAAATTGTTAATACTACGTATTAGAAATTTTACGTATATATGTGTTGAAACATAAATTTTTAGAGTTATTGCAAAAATAAAAATAATAACACGCAAATCCTAAACTTTTAAAACTATAGTTAAAAATAAAACCACAAAATATTAGGGAGGTTAATATCGGGAAATAATATATATTTAGATATTATTTAAACATATTATTTATAAAAGTATTATTTTACGAAACAATATATCGAAAGAAAATGACCGATTTGCGGTACATCGGAATCCGATATGTTATGTATTAAAGGACTTTACAAATGCATAATTGTAAGGAATATTACATATTGCAGAATGATGCGGCGCCGGTTTTTGATGCGTGCGGCCAAAGTAAACACAGTAGTTTTAAAGTCGATTTTTGTATTTATACAAACGGAGCTTATTAAAGAGCGTGTTAAACATATTTTTTTCCGATACGAGGAAATTTTTTTTTATTTCGATTAAAATATATTGTCGATTTGTATCGATATATCGATTATTATTATATTATGTATATCGATATTTTTTCAACATCCCTGTGACGTATGAGGATAGCAGGTTGGATTGTTTTTTTTGTTTGGAACCGCAAGGCTGGTTCGGAGCCGGCAGCGAGCTGCGACCCCCAGGGGAACTGCGGAACAAGGCACCAAACAAATGAAGGTCGACGAGGCACAAATGCCGTGTGGCGCTTTATCCCCCGGAGGCTACGAGAGGAGGAGTTCGCTTGGTGTCACGGCCAGCCATGCAAACACCCAGGAGAGAGACACGGATGGAGAGAAACAGAGAGAGTTGTAAAATAATATCGTGACCTCGGGGTGCACCAACGTCGTACCCTGCCTGATTCTTTGACAGCTGTTAACAACAAGAGTTTCATCTCTTTTTTTTTCAAAATGTTTTTTCTTTGCTTAAGTCAATAAATGGCGTGAAGACATATTGCAAAAAAACTTTTGCGTTAAATCTGTTCAGTTTTTTTTTAGTGTCGACTACTTATGAACAGCATTCATCAAAACGCAGTAATTACGTGAAAGTTTCAAGTGTCGCTTCTCTGTTGCTCTGTAGAGATTGATTTGCCGGGGAAACAATGGCTAGAAAGGATGATTTTTATGATCATAAATGGTAATCAATATCCAGGTAAAATATTTTAAAGTAACTGTGAGGGCGTGCAGCAACACACATTTATGTATATAATTACGCACATAAATGACACGGTGATCACTAGATAGTTTCCGTACGGGCACCTTGCCGGCGAAAAGGCGTGCGTGATAGTTTAGTTGTTTACGCGTAAAGGCGATGACACACATAATTCCCGTGCTTACATTCTAAATATGAATCAGTCAGCACTTCACTGTTTAAATAATTTAACAACACCTGACTTATTGCGAAGTCACTTAAGTCAATTTAACTGATGAACTATTGTAAAAGTGCCAGTTTTCCTTCACTCATTGATTCATTTACATTTTACACTGTTACACTAACCGTTTCATTCGCTGTTTTTCAGGAATTAGTTTCTTGACTGGTAGATAAGTTAAACAAGGTGTATCATTGTTCCACGATTTAATACGAAAATAATAAACGTATTACAACCAAGTAGTGTAAGGTTACAATGATTTATATTTTGGAAATATAGGCCTGTTCCTCCCAGATAAGATCTTGTAAATATTTTAATACTAGCTGTGCCCGTGGCTCCACTTGCGTGGACTAAACAATTATTGATTAGAATTTTTTTTTTTAATAAATTTTAATTTTTTTTAGTTTTAATCTTTTATACTCTAAACAGATCATAAAACTCAACGACTCGGTGAATTAAATGGTAAAAACACTTATTAGTATTTCTCTGTTATAGATAGATAGGTATACATGCTACCGCGAAGTTTTTTTTTTTAGATATTTTTACTCTGCACAATTCTTTACTACATGATATTGTTCCATCTTTAACGGTTTAGACAGCGTATTGCAAGAGAGCGCGCTGGCGGCAAACTTTTTTCCGACTTAATTCACTATTATCGTTAGTAAATTTTTTGAGATATTTTCTTGTGATAAAAAGTAGCCAATGTCACCTTTCAACCCTCTAACTATTTCTGTACAAGTTATTACGTCGATCTGTTGCTCGGTTGCGACGTTGCATGGTTATTCTGTTTGTGTACTTTTTCATTTTCCAATAAGAATATCCCCTAGAGAATGTTTTTTCTCGGGATAAAAAGTAGCCTATGACATTTTCCGGACCTCCAACTATCTCTGTACAAAAAATCACTTCGATCCGTTGCTCCGTTGCGACGTGAAACAAGGACAAACAAAAAAACACACTAACTAACATACTTTCGCATTTATATTATTACTTAGGATTAATGAAAATTCATGTTAATAATAATACTACTCCATTAATCATGTAAAGTTATATTAATATGTATATATATACATATATATGTGTGTGTGCGTGTGTGTGTGTGTGAAATTTCGGAGTTCCTGTTGCAGATATGAATTTCTGAGTAGTTTAGTTCCCATTTATTTATTTCTTCCTCACCCAAGCCACCGATACTCTTTTCCAAACGTGATCAGGTTGTTTCTGTGATCTGCCTCACAATAGGACTATCTCGCTGTCTTCTCACAATGGTTAAATTACGGGAGGGAAATTCGCTAGCCACATTTACACATCCCATGAGCGATACATTCTTACATTTACTCAGCTGTGTGTATATATATATATATATATATATATATATATATATATAATTTAAACTCTTGTGATCTCCTTTTTGAAGCGAAATTGATAATGGGAATGCTCATATACAGTTATTGCATTATCTTTGTCATGACACTGGTATAAAATAGTACTTGGGAGAAGTCGTCACCACTGCAGCCGTCTGTTATCGAACCCACGACCTAGCGAATGCGGGTCAGCCATCGTTAACGCATTGCAAACGCTCTCTCGACTTATTGGCGTTGAAAAGCAGGCATAAATACGTGGTTGTTTAGAAAATTTAACCTCACTCTTTATTCCCAGTTAGCGTGCAGCAGACGGGAGTGTCAATCTTCGGCACGAAGTACATAAAATAAAAGTTTTAAATATATTCCCATCAATTTTAGATGTTATTGATTGGTATGAACGTTTCTGTTGCACTGTCAGTCTCATTGTAACAGAAACGGAATTTATCAACTATAATGGACTTATATTGGCGTACAATAATTATTTTATTTTATTTTTAACGACACCTTTTGATACTATTATGCGTTTAGAGTTCTTACTGTATATGAAAGGTTTTTTTAATATTTTGATTAACTATTAAGTAATTTGGTTTTTTTTTTTTAAATTAGCGAATTCATATGAAATTAATTCCTATATGGTTTGCTGTTTTAGTTAAATCGCAATATCATGAGTTCTACATCGCTATGCACTTTCAAGCACAGACTTACCGATGTTATCCGAAGACCTGGAATTTAAATTTTCGCAGCAAGCGTAAAAAAAATTACCTAAAACTTTACGAACAACAACTGTGCAATTACCATATCTGCAATCATTCCAAACGCCACGCATAATCTTTATGGCCAAGTACAGTACGGGAAAATAATGTGATGGGAACCACAGGAAACAGTTCATCTCGTTCCCATTTTCTTTTCTAATACACTTGTCATGCATGGAGAAAACCATCTGCAAGCTCTTATTCAGTTTTTTTCTTTTCTCTTAGATTATCTTGCACGCTTATATTTCAACCAACTTCATACATGCAGTTTAGTTTTCCATTTTAGTCTGTTGAATTTTAATGCACGTCTTATATCCTGGTTATGTAATTTTACACATTTTCTTTTTTCAACACCCTGCCAGAATGTCTGCTGTTATAGTCTATTTGCGATTTTGCCACACTTGTGTTTGGCCTTTCCCTAAATATTGCACGTATTACAAGCGTTTTATGCCTGTGTTCACACAAAAATAAATTATTTTTATCAAATTGAACTTTTACTTACATTTTATCTATCAATTATAATATTTCATTTAAAATTTATATGAATAACGAAAAAGAGAAAATAGGTGTTGGTATAGTTTGGTATAGGTTGGTTAGCGTAGTCCTTGTATTAAATAGTTATCATGGGGTGCGTTCTCCCATTGGTGTAATTTGCTAGACTTGGTTGAGCTATGTATTCACGAGGCGGAGGAATGCCGTGGAAATATAACTTTAACAGGGCTTCAGAATAGTTTGAAATAACCATGAATCGTTACTTCATGTAGGTTAAAAAATTAGTCCTTGTATAAGAATTTTTTTAATATGTGACATAATGAATTGAAACCTGAGTCACATAATATCATTGATTTTATGTAGAGGGATTGCATGTATAAAGGCACAGATGCAGTTACTCAGAGGCACATAAGGTAGCGTATGATCACATAGCAATAAAACGAATATGGTGTAAAATAACAGTATCATATGGGAATTTGAACTAGGAACCTCAGATCTCACAGTGGCAGAGTAATTCGTAATATCCAAGCCCTCCTTAACCATACTAAAAAAAGGTGTAATAAAATTTAAAAAAAATATTATGCGGAATGACGGGAATTGTTTTCTATATATACCATTGGCTTTGAAATTCCCCCTTTCCCCTACGCATACCCTATATATCTCCTCTCACATTGCCACTCTTTCCTTGAGAGATTTTGAGGAATTTCGCGTTATTTTAAGAAACATCATATTTTTTTTAGATATTGGGAATCAGCGAGAATTGCTAAGGTATATGAAAAAGCAAAATTTAAAAATTTCTGTAACCGTTGGGACATGCGTGGGTGAGAAACGGCGCCATAGTCTGTAGGGGAAAAAAACTGCTTTGTTTTGTTTAAGCACGTGAGGAAACGACACTTCAAAATGTAATTGACCGACTTCCGTTTTATCACTTCCCGCGAAATGCCTTTTTACGCGTCACTTTGAAATGCAGGGCGGATTAATGGAACTGTAGGCTTGTTTTTTTTTTGTGACTTGTGACTGTATACGTTTTTCCATGGAAGTAACATTGGTGCTCTGACGATCTTTGGAAACTAATAGTGTGCCGACGACGACTGAACCCTACTCGGCACGCCATCAGAAGTCTCCCACATTGTATGATAGTTGAAGAAAACGTGATAATGAAATAATTTTTATTTTATCTGATACCGAACGCTACATGTGTTCTCACACAAGTCTTGAACTCAGACTGCGTAGACAGGTATGCGTAACACCTGTTTAAATTGGCGACGTGCAAAAACAACCAATGTAGGTTTAAAAAATAAACTCCTATACTATTCTCTGTTTGGCAGCGATTAGGGAGTCGTAGTTAATTTATTTATTAATAAATTACAATTACTTCCCAGGTTCAAATAAATATTGCATTATAATATTATATTGTTATAAATAAATAAATAAAATATGAAAATATTTATAATGAAATGCTTTTTGTATGGTCATAAAAACTTTTTTGAAATTTCTTTTTGACAGTGGGAGATAAGTTAGAAAAACAAACTTTGTGGTAGCGAAAAGCGAATACAGCAGTTCCATTTAGAGCAGAGGTGCTCAAACTGCGGCCCACGGGCCCATTCTTTGTGGCCTGCGCTCGCCGCCTTCAGTAGATACAAGTTACCAAAATTCTTATTTTTAAGGCATCTGTTACAAAAATAAAAAACATCAATACATAATACGAATTTATTAAAAGTTAAAGTCACTGATGAAACTAGACGATATTTTTCATTATTTTACCAGTCAGGCGACTTCTGTACATATTTTTATGTACAACCTCCGCCCGCCATTACCGTATCGAACGAATGAACAAACGACTGGCAAGACGATACTCAACACTCTGAATTTTAAATGTCATTGAATTACCTACCTACTTTTAGATCACAAATATTATTATGTCAAGTGTCGTAAGTGCGGCCCGCGGCGGTCTTAGTTTTCCTTAATATGGTCCCCTAAAAAAAAGTCTGAGTATCACTGGTTAAGAGTAGCTGATGTAGGCTTTTAACTGGTGCGCTATAGCCAGGCATGCCCCCCCCCCACCCACCATATGCCACCTGCACGAACGCGGTACTTGTCGGTTATTAACATCAGCGATGCAGTAGCCTGCTTCCAGCTACCGGTCACGAGGCGCCGGTGGTCCAGCTCGCTTATCCCTATCTCCAGCCTGCACGGGCGACAGGACCGCCTGCGAGCCACGCTGATATCGCGCCGTGCATGCGAAAGCACACCTAGGATAGCGCACATCCCGCCCCGGCTCGAAATTCATCGCTCCTCAAATTTCAGCGCCGGTAAAAAAAAAACCCTTCTACGTGGAAAAAAAAAAAACTTAAACACCTGTTTATATTTGCGGCATTAAAGTTGGACTCGTTGAACATAAGAAAAAATTTAATTTGAAATATTTACAAGGCGTTTTTAAAATAAATGTTGCAATTCAAACCACGGCATATGTGGGATGAAAGTAGCAAAAGATTCGGAAAATGCATCTAGTATTTTATAAATTTAAATTGAAGTTAGCAAAACAGCGCCGAGATTCTTCTACTCAACTTGCCTGCTTGCACAAGTTGCATATCGAGAAGGCGAACAGATCTAGCTCGCCATGCAGATAGCGCCTATAAAATGGACACTTCGAAAACACGTTTAGACCCTTCATCGTCGATACTGCTGTTTGTGTGTTATTGGAAATAAGATGCAATCACTTCTGGCATTCTTTACCGCTCGACGGCCAATCCGCCATTGTACATGTATGCAGTCAGACACACGTGCACTAGCAAGCAACCGCTAGCGGCGGCCACGTACCTCGAGTGTTCTGGTAGCCTTTGTGCAGGCGCTCTCCGCATGACGCGCCAGTTCCGTTCGCCTTGCGGATATGCAACTTGTCGTGCACGCTTGTACGTGAAGTTGCGGTCTCTCGGCGCTGTTCTGCTATCTTCAATTTCAATTTAAAAAATAGTAGATTAATTATATGAACATTTTGCCTCAAGGATTTATTGTTTATAATAGCCCGTAAATGCCATGGTTTGAACTTCGATAGTTGTTTAAAAAACACCTTGTATTTATTGAGGACCAGCTTCTACCCGCCCCTAGAAGTGGAGGAAGAATGGTGCGTGGCGCTTATAGATTTTCAAACTTACAAATCCATACCAAATATCGAAATTAAATAGAACTCATGGCCGCGTTAATTTCTTATCAGTTATTTCATTATTTATTGCAATAAAAAAAACTGTGCAATTTTTTATGAATTCACATATTAATTAATTTTTACCTATTAATAATAACGCATGCAATACGGTACAGAAAATGAAACTTGCGTTACAGCATTTAGAGAATGTAGAATATATAAGATGCCTTGCTGCTACATTCGCCAAACAAAAAAGTATATTAAAGTATATGTCACATGCTTTTGCAGTGTTCTTTTTAATTCTAGGTCAAAATAAGTTTGATTAGTTTATTTGTACAATACTAGGAAAAAAACGTAATAGGACATTTTATAACCTACAACGATTAGCAAAGGAAACACACGTAATTGAAAATCGCGATTTTAAAATTACGTTATTTAAATTTTACGCAAGTGGTTGTTATTAAAATTAATTCATTATAATATAGTATTTTCTTAAGTTAAAATCTAATACGTCTTACATTTTGGGTGAGTAATAACTTTCTCTGTCCTCACGAAAATCTGACATGTGTTACATTTTTGTGGGTAATATCATACCCTGTCATCTCAAATATAAAACGCTGTCGGATGTGTTTCGTATATGGTAGGCAAACAGCACATTTTTGAACTTGGTAGTGTTTTATCTCGAGAACGGTTCGCCTGTAATAATTTCACCAAGGAAATACTTTATCCCTAATGTAAACATAACAATTCATGTCTCCCACATAAAAATTTGCTTTTATCGTAGAGTTTTAAAATTTTATGTGACAATATTTTGTTGCTTAAAATAATTCTTCAAATTTAATTTTTCGATCAAAAAATGTTTTTGCTANAATTTTATGTGACAATATTTTGTTGCTTAAAATAATTCTTCAAATTTAATTTTTCGATCAAAAAATGTTTTTGCTATTTTTTATGTACATGTACCATATGATATTTTGAAATGAAATGAATTATGAAAATCTTGGTTCAGAATTACGCGTACCTCTGTTAATAAGGTTTGTTTATTTTGTCTCATGTTATTTTCTCGTTTTGCATTAAGGATCGTCTCACTGAGATCGACCTGGCGTTACAGAATTNATTTTATGTGACAATATTTTGTTGCTTAAAATAATTCTTCAAATTTAATTTTTCGATCAAAAAATGTTTTTGCTAATTTTTTATGTACATGTACCATATGATATTTTGAAATGAAATGAATTATGAAAATCTTGGTTCAGAATTACGCGTACCTCTGTTAATAAGGTTTTTTTATTTTGTCTCATGTTATTTTCTCGTTTTGCATTAAGGATCGTCTCACTGAGATCGACCTGGCGTTACAGAATTTTTATTTAAGCACAACCCTTTAAAGCCGTGGTTGAAAAGAAGAGGCAATTATACAGATGTGCAACAAGTGGTTGCCTCAATCCCGTGGTGGACTACTCAAAAATAATAAGGGGTAAAGTTAATCTGATTTATATTTATTGACATATGAAATAATTTAAATAATTTGTCTTATTTTTTTATATTCTTTTCAATTATTTTTAAGAAGTTTGTATTAAATACTTAATGCATTATTTCTTAAATTTTCAGAAATGTTTCAGTTTTTGTCTCAAAATAAATGAAAATTTTGAATGTACCAAATATTTTATCCCATACGCCATTGCTTTTCATGAATTATCATTGTACTGGCTAGCGTTAGGTTGGTAAAGTCTTGTTTTGTGATTTGCCGACCTAAGTGGCAGTGAAAGAAAATATACAGTTTCCCATCATTGTCATTGTTCCTGCGAGGGGGCAGCCATTTCACGCCGTGTGTAGTGTTCTAGTAAGCAAGGTAAACAAGTGCATGTTCAGTTTTCTGCGGCTTATTCTTATTGTGATCGTAGCATGGCCTTCAAGTTTACATTATGATGTAATGCATCGAATGTTTCAAATTTACACTGGCCTAATTTCCCTTAAGAGTATTGTGTGGATTAACACCGTATGACTGGAAATAAACACGTTGTATTTTTATTCCCGTCCCAAGATTGTATTGCGAATTGCCAGCATAACTGTCGAAAACCATGTGATCCAAAGAGCTATGAGAGCGTTTGATTCTATTTTGTTTTCCAGTGGACTTACTTAAACCAAATGTAAACTTGGAACTTATCATAGACTCAGTTAAACTTAATCGTAAGAAATTTACTAAAATATCGTAACACATATTTAAGTAAACAGTTTTCTGACGTCACCAAACCTTGTGGTGTTATCATTTTTACTGCCAAAATAGTCATTTAGTCATTAATAGTCACGTCTCGTGCGACTTAGAACAATATTTAACAGTGTGGAGTGACAAATGCGTATGAAAAAATAAAAACCAAATGGTTAACTTCTCTTGGCACTATTTGATACCTAAGGGATATACTGATGAAGTGTACCACGAGTAATTACTTTCAGGACATCTGTTTAGAGATTTTGCTCTTATAAGGAAAGCGTGTCAAATATCGCCTGGTACCTACTGACTTAATGAAAATAATAGTGACTGCTAACCAGAAAAATCCCTGTATGTTAAAACGCAACCAGGTTATATCTGTGATTTTAAGATTGCTGCTGGTAAAGCCACAGTACATCAAAATTACAGATTTTGAAAGTTTAGTGGATTAACACTAATAAGGATTATCCTTGAACAGTGAGAGCACGAAGAATGCTGTTTGAGTTTGAAGAATGTTCGTCTTCCCGCATTTTGAAGAAGAATGTAACTACCGAGGCAATACAGCATATGATACTCCCATTTCATTGTTACTTCAGGATCTCTAAGGAAAAGAGGAAATACATCAGACGGATGCTTTCTTACCTGAAATGCGAGACCAAAAATGTATATGAGGAACTGCTGTATCAGTAAGATAGCGTATATTATTTTTGTTTGCCTTAAGTAAAACCATTATATAATTATCAGTAATACTAATATTATTTTATTTCTACTGTTATACTTTAGCCACGAAGGAGCTACTTAATACAATAATATTTAATATGAATATCACATTGCTTCTGTGTCATGATACATACATAATTATATATAAATAATGTACTCATTGTTAGCATCTTGTACTTTTCATGGCATAATATTATTTGTATTGTTTACTTAAGATCCCGGTGATTTTGGCGTTTTATCTACTTTAATAATTTGGCATTGATAAACAATGGAGTACGTAATGTAAAAATTTACTGTTGTGCAACTTAAATGCAAATATATAAAAAAAAAGTTTTTGGCGCTTAGCATGACGGTATATATAAAGTCATCAACTTATAATATTCTTCGTTGCATACAACGGAATAAACGTTATTATTCACTGTAGTGAGTGACTAGAGCAGAATTGGAGGCTTACCCCACCAGGCGCCTTTCTCAATTGCAATCACATTTTTTGTTATACTGCACGTCGCTTAGTAACGTATCCTATTTTTTTGAACGTCGTCTGTAACCTATTATTTTACTGCGTCCAAACTACACTGACCAAATACGCTGTGTTGATTGTTGTAATTCATTGATTTCTGCTTGCTTTAAATATTCTGTTGTTTTTAATACCTGCCGCTTTCGGGCATTTCCTGTCTGTATGGTCGACACACAAATATAATGCTAAATAAATAACGTATTACAAAGCTTTTCGGCACATAAACCCTAATGTAAAACCAGAATTTTAATCTCTGCTTTCATAGTCACACAATAATTTTAGTGAAATAAAAAACGCCTTAAAAAATACGTCATTGTGTTCGTTTATTCTACTCTCATATGGGATATCCTACTTTCAGTAAAATGGCGATTGGTCGTAAAATATTATTACTGTGTTACTGTTTTTTCGTAGTGACACTGTGTACCCACCCAACTATATATTATAAATTACTTCTACATATAAACCTCGCAGTACCAGAAAATGTCTTAATGTAATAAGCCCATATAACTCAAAATATGCCTGCACATTAAAAAATTATTTACTCACGTCAAAAAGTCTTCCACTTGGCTACTGAAAATCAATATTTTTCTGTATACGTGCATTAATCGTGATAACGTATTGCACACGAAACGTGATGTTATTGTTATAGCGTGAAATATATTTTACTCAGCGTTTCGATCGTTCAAAATAACTTGAAACACGATAAACTTTTCGATGAGAAGCTCTTGAAACATTTGCGCAGTACTACAATTGCAATCCGAACCTTTACCATTCACCGAAATGCGCATGTGCGAATCGGCACACTACGATAAAAAAATTATTTAAACCACTTCTTTAAAACGTGCAGGTTGACGCGTGTTGTTACCTAACTTAGCCACGTCAATGACTCATCAACAGGTGCTTCGTGTGGTTGAGTTATTTACAAGCTGAAGAGGACTCATGCAAATCCAGAGGGGAGTCTGTCATTATTTATTAATTGTGAACGCCGTTTGTGAAGAGAAGAAGTGCCATCTTGCAGTGACAAATTAACGAGTCTCTCGACGCTTAACGACTACTTTTTATAGGCATACGATTATTCGGTATACCAAAATGTAAACGAAAAATGACAACTTTCGTTTTCGTTTCGCTAAGATATTCGGTTGGCAAAAGTTGAAACGAAACAAAAATCCTTGATTTCTATGAATATTCGAGTGTCTATTGATTGTGCATTTAGCGCAACAGCAATATAAATTTGCATATCAAAATAATCTTGTTTGTTTTACTTATTTTATAAATAAAATAACATAATGAAACGGAAATTTAAATTTAGGCGAGAATCCCTTATGTAAACTCCATATCCTTACTTTTTTTTGGTTTGGTTTTACAACTTATTTGTTATAATGAATAATCTATTAAAATGTTATAAAATTCGTTAAACTTCCGTTAAAACTGAGCTCGCATGATAATATTTTTAATTTTCTTTCAGTTTCACCAAAGTTCATAACATGTTGTTCGTTTTCGTTTCGTGAGAAAAAAGTCAATTTCACATAACCCTTTTATGTTGGCAATACAAAAGGCAAAACTTCATGGGTTGGGGTTTTCAGCAGACTGCTTACTGAAAAATGTGTAATGAAAATGCGAATCTCGAATCTCAAGTTCCGTAAAAAAAAATCCCCCTTCCTTCATCGACTCCATGAGTAAAAAGTTTAATTCGCACCCTGCAGATAAGCATACCTCCTGTCAACAAGAAAGAGTGAACAGTTTTATTTTGGAAACGAGGTCTTCTTGGCAGAGCTACCAACCTTGCCGCGTTGTGGTTCCCATCCTACGCGAGGAGCTATGGGGTTGGTGGGGACATTGCTATTATGTTGTTATCCCACGCGATCTCGCTGTCGCGTAACCAACTCACTCTCGCGCGACGACCAAGATGCTTCCGTCGCGTATTTCCCACAAAAGGAAAACGCGAGGTTCATGCGAGGGAAAAAAAAAAAATAAATAAAAGCCGAAAGATTTCGCCTCCTCGTATTCGTTTTTCGGACCACGCACGCCCGTCGCTGATTCCTATTCGCGGCAGGTTTTTTCCCTCCCGTGTTCAATTTCGCAAACACCTTCCATTCTCCTGCAGGAGACGGTATCTCTTCTCTCCCTTTATCCGCGAGCGACAAGATGGCGGCGATGCCTTTCTGCCGCGGTCGAGCCATTCTCGGGATGGATATCTTGTGCGGTATTGACGCAGGGAGACATCCTGCCAGTCGAACACCTGCATTGTCCCATTACACCGCTCTCTCTTCGGCAAGCCCGCAGTTAGGCCCGGTGCCCTCGGAGAAAAACATGCACACCTCAAAAAATATTTTGCGTCATCTTTAATTTGGTTGCTCATGAAGGATACTCGCTGTGACAAAATAGTCCATTCATGGCTACCCCCAACTTTCCTGAAGCCCTTCTGAAGTTCTACTTTCAGGCTATTCCTCCATCTCATGCAAACTAAGCTTAACTAAGGCTAGAAAATTACACCAAAGGAACAACGCACCACATTTCCGTGCTCAGTTTAATTATATTTTACACGAGAACTGTTTCTTACTAGGTATTACCAACAAACCATTTTTTTCTCTGATTTCATTTATATTAATAATACATTATGTATTATTATTATAAAATATAAGTTATAGTTTAAATTAACCAAAAGTCAAGATGCTTTAATGTAAGCAGTCGTATAATATGCTTGTGATATACAACATATTTATAAATCAAGAAAACATATTATAAATATAGTGATTTTTTCAAAGGCTTTATTAAAAAAAGTGTCAAGTTACTGCGAATAAACTATAGACACATTACAAAAATACATTCGTCAAGTCTAACGTAGCATTCTTTACAGACAGTGAATATTATCGTCTCTTACTTTCTCTTGGGACGTGAGCAAACGAGTAACTGAGAGTTCCAAGTTTGTTTTAGGCGTGTAATTTCGGGTAGCAAATAATCTTACCTACAGGATATTTGTTTCGGCTGAACAAAATTTTGTTCACACAACTAACTTGCTGTTATTCCAAGCATCTGCATTTATTAAAAAAAAAATATTCATAGACTTTTTGCCATTAATTAGAAACTTAAAAACCTTAACTTATAAACCATTTTTGTCCTTATTTCATAGCATTCCGCAATTTGTAAATTTTGGATTGCCATAATCCCAATGAGTTTGTTCATGGGTCAGTCAAGATAAAACGTGAAATTGTTAGTAAACTCAATATTATACTAATATGTCTGTTTACACTCTAATGTGCATTAAACAAAAAATCACCAACATGGATAGAATTTCAGGTTATCACACTGTGTATGGTGTAAGAAGGTGCTTTGATATGTTTGCGTACTTCCTTAAACCTAGATTTAATGTAACTAGAATATATTCATGTTAGCCAAAGTATTTGATTCATATCAAGGGCTCGGTTTGCTGAAAATTCACACTTAGACAAACAAACACGTTCATCACTGTTGATCGTGAGACTTCGATGAAGGATGATTGTATGTCGGGTTCCTTCGCAGAAGACGAAAACCAGTATATGCCATGGACAGTCTATGGAAACAAATTTTTTTAACGAACGCCTATTTCCTTGTTCCGACATCATCTGCACGTAGTTGGGACAAAAAAAAATCGCGAGTACGGCAGATTATCAGTGCAGTAACCGTGAACATTATAAACGTAACGATAGAGGCGAACAGATATATTGTTTGGAGTTTGTAACTGCGTGGTTTGCTGGAACAATTCGATAAACTGTTAGGGTCTAGTCGTAATGAATTTTGGCAGCAACAAAATAAAGCTTGGTTCGCTACTGGTTGGCTCGAGGGTAACTGGGTCACACGGAAGGCTTGGCTCGAACACACAGCTCGAGAATTTGGTTGTAATATATGTGACAGTCAGGGTATTACCAGTTATTGTTAGTATATTTAGTACAACTGAACACCTGTAGACACAGTCCGTATTAACGACCCAACAGAAAAAAAAATCATAAGTTGAAAACTTTAAATGGCACATCTACTTGGCATGTATATGACNAGTTATTGTTAGTATATTTAGTACAACTGAACACCTGTAGACACAGTCCGTATTAACGACCCAACAGAAAAAAAAAATCATAAGTTGAAAACTTTAAATGGCACATCTACTTGGCATGTATATGACTAAGTACAAACCTAGCGATTTCACTTATGTGTCAGTAATCATTTTTGACGAGATCGCCAGTCGTTTGATTTAGGGTTCTGAAGTTTCGGGTTTGAATCCCACAAGTGTTTATTACATTGTGTTTAAAAAACGAGACATTTATATGTTCAGTTTCGCCAAAGAAATATGTTAACACGTTTGGGCAACCAAATAGGAACAACGGTATAATTAGGTTTTGGCGACAAAATACTTAACTGTCCCTATGCTACGCCAACTGTTGTTTTTGTTGCTCAGAATAGATTTTATTTTACACCAGAGAAATGTTCTTAGTTTTCATGTTGTACACAATTCTCTACTGGAATCCGAAACGAACGTATTCAGGCCCAGTCTACACCATTGTGTATGAGCCTACGTAATGCGGAAGAAGTTTATTTTTTGCCGGTGTAGTGTGCTCTGAATTTCACTGCCCAGCATTGTTCCCTGTGTTTAAGGCTCGGATAGGTCTCACCCACATATAGAATTTCCCATTTATGAACCACAACTTAAATTTTACTTGAATAACTGAATATTTTTTTCTTACTGTGGATTAGCATTTCACAAATGCCCTCCGACGTAGTCACCAAATTTCATCCACGCGTTAACCGGCAGTTGTGAAACGGTAAGAATATGATGATGATCTTAAAATAATGCTGCACTCTTTACGTCATAGTTACTTGACGAAAGTTCAGAATTTATGTTTGTCCTACTGCGTAATATATATCACCAAAGAGCTATAGTTTTAGGCCCGAAATAACTGTCCTTAAAAACTGAAATAAACTAGAAACCAGTTATTGAACATGGTTTATGATACCGACCCTTAACTGACTAGTAAACTGCGCTTCTATTCTAAGTCAAGGTCACATAACTGTGGCTGAATATGAAATGTATTGGTTCTGATAACGACGTAACTGCTGCGCTAACTCACGTACAGCAAGCGTTAAATGTTTCCCTATTTGTTAATACCAGGAATTACGAACTAAGAGGGTGTGAAAGTATTCATCTCGTACCAAGTGGGCCTACGACCGTGTCAACAACAAATACGACTGATGCAGCGCCAACGACATGCACAGTTCGACAAACACAACGTCTTCTCTTTTTAACTGCACAATTTCAACTGTATCTTTACGAGGGAAAGTAAAGTTTAATTTCATAAAATACCTCCTTTATGTATTCTTAAGAGCTTTGAGCACTGCGTTATGTATTTTCCTGAACTCCCAACACAATTTTTTTTACCATTATAAGAAAAATTTATCATCACTCAGCAGAACTGCAATACATAGAATGCAATTACTATGGCGTGAAGTTCAGTTTTCCCTAGAAGGCCATGGCGAAAACATAGAAGAGAGTACAAACAGTTTTAAGAGATCCGCCTGCCTACGGATATTTCGCGCGTTCGAGGCCTCGAATCGCGTGAGCTCTAAGGTCGACTCTTGCTCGCTCGCCACCTGCCTCGTCGCCTCTACGCGCAACTGGCGTGCCGTCTTTCCATCCGCAACTCACCCGAACATCCTACATTTCCGTGACAAGATAATAAAGATATAAGTATGATGCGTGTCTAAAGACAGCAATGAAGTTTCTGTATGGAATATTTACCAGCTGAAGCTGATTCTGTAAACATACATTTATGCCATTTTAACGCCAAAAAATTAGTCTTTGGGGTTGGATTGACAAATTGTAACTTGTATTTGCGGATGAAATGTTTATTAAATGCTTTTTGTCTTTAAAAACTACTACAACATATTCAACCGTTTTTAATCACGTGCTTTTTACCAAACTTCTGCCACTATGCGCCAGCCACGCGGAGTTATTAAGATGCAAGAATGCAGTTTGTTACCTGCCAGCTACCCTTAAAAACTTTGTCGGTTCTCTCGACAACCGTTCACCTGAGAGAGTCATACCTAGGCAACACACTTTTGTACGTTAATGTTCACGCGATTATGGCGTTATTTGAAGTGACAAACGCCCAATTGTTACACACGTCTGTTGGATAATAACAAGAAAACTCCTTCTCATCTCAGCAAATGAGGATGGTATTACCCAAAAAGCGTTCGCAGATTTCAAATATCGATTAAAGACAACCGTATTCACGGAATTATTCTTTCATCTCAGGTAGGTTTTAATATTTTGAATTAAAACCATTTTAAACATCGGAAGTTCAAGGCGGCCTTCCTTATTTGAGAAGTGCAGTAAGACATAAGCAATATAATGTTTTCTATTTAATTTATTACACGGAATAACCAAACAGAGTTTTTACCTGTAGTTAAGGATCATTATGTAGATACAAAAAGAACTCCGTTACAGTACATGTAACACTATTCTTACATCCATCGCCAATTTCCCGAATATGTAGCGGTCAACGTCAAAAATAACTCTTATTTCTTTTCTCTGAATGAAAACTGCAATTACGCTGAACCATGATATTATGTACATAGTTTTGACAGAGTTCCTCGAGTAGAATTCCATCGCATCTGAAATACGTAAAAGAACGAAGGGGAAGTGTTCACAGAGAGAGAGAGAAATGTTTGAGAAGACGGCATATTGGTTTTACATACGGCCAAAAAAATACGAGTATAAACTGTTCATAATCATCGAAGCACTTTTGAAATCAACCTTTGAAAAATGTCACTGCCCCTGCCGCCATGTATTTTAACGAGTACGCTTACTGACGCGCCTAGTTAAGTTGGTAACGACGGAGGGAAAGTAATTCTACGTCTCAACGTTGAGTTAATAATATTAGGTAAACGTTTCTTAATTCTGAAACGATTTCTTTTGATTTCGGTTTTTTAATTCATTCCGGTTAAATAATTACCAAATTTGTAAAACATTTACTTTTATAATAATTAAACCGTTTCGCTTGACCGACGCATCAATNGGTTAAATAATTACCAAATTTGTAAAACATTTACTTTTATAATAATTAAACCGTTTCGCTTGACCGACGCATCAATAAATTGATGAGTTGCACGACAACGGTGGAATAAAACACGATGTGCATACAACTTACGCAGGTATGTTGACCTTGGACAGCCAATATATACATACACGTTTCAAACAAATATTTGCCTGTCGAATTTTGCTGGCCCAAGAAAGAAATGTTGTCAACTCAGTTGAGTACTATCTTGTATGTTGATTTTCAAGTTTTATTCACCCCCAACAAAATATTTTGTTAAAGCAACTAAAAAAATGTCTCGTCACACACAAACAAGTGTATGTACACTGGAACAAACCAATCCTTTCTTGTGCCGTACTTTAACTCGACGAACCGAAGACCTCCTCGACCGTTGCGCGACGGGAGATGCCAGACTTCCCCTGCGCTAACGTTTCAACTGTTGAAACGACTCCTGCTGCTCTCATCCGTAGCGGATTGTAAAAATGTCCCGAGGTCCACAGTGGGCGGAGTTAACTGCCGGCGCCGTGCTGTTTGCGACTGCGACTTAGTCGGTGGGATGTGCCTGAATGCCGGCGACCGTAGTTACTGTGCTTATGGGTCAAAGTTTCAGAGTGGAACACGAGTCGTAAAGCTGGGAGAAATAGCTACAGGAATAAAATCTGTAACAAGCTGTTTCGTTGGAGTTTAATGAAGTCGCCCTGTCTCTAACAATATGTTATTAGTCCACGAGAATTCACTCCGGTGGAATTCGTATATAAAAAAAAGTGTCGTGAAACCGATTTGGTTTCGTANCGTTTATTAAAAAGTTTTTTCGGGGTATTTTGCATGAGTTTCGGCCGCACACGTAAACCGAATGCGCTAACCTAAGAACGTTTAAGGCTCCGCGTGTTACTTCCCTGAAGCAAATATGTGTAGATGCGTAGGGCTTAACGCCTTGTCGACAGTAATGTCGTTAGAGTCGGAGAAAGTTGCACAGAAAAACAGGAATGGGTGAGGAATCGTCCGTGGTAAGGACACGTCCAAGGATACACCTGGAGT
This sequence comes from Clitarchus hookeri, assembly GCA_002778355.1. Taxonomy (NCBI): domain Eukaryota; kingdom Metazoa; phylum Arthropoda; class Insecta; order Phasmatodea; family Phasmatidae; genus Clitarchus; species Clitarchus hookeri. The sequence continues at coordinate 401,330 of NQII01001676.1, forward strand.
GATTTCGACGAGTCGTAGAAATCCGTAATCTTGATGGCTGACTGGGAATCGAACCCATGTCCTCACGAATGCGACTCCAAGGGCTTACCACGGCCTTGCCTTGCTCGGTGTAGCAAATCAATAAATACCTTAATATGCTATATGAGTTCACACGGCGAAGCCTCTTTTTATGGTATATGAATAAGGTCATGTGTACACGATAATTTCTTAATAGTATTACATCGGTTTTAACCCATAGTTAGCTCACCGTTTAGGAATGTCCCTCCAATCGCTAGGGCACAGAATACGTAATATACAGTAGGGTGAGTAAGTGAGTGAAGAGATTTGGGCGGTTCATAACAGCGAGGTCTTGAGAGCCGATGAGGGTGAATCAGGGTGAGTAAAAGTGAGTATAGAGCAGCGCCGGAATGAAAGGGCGGGGGAAACATGAGATCCCGAGAAAACACGCTGACCAGCGGCATCGTCCGGCACGATTCCCACATGTGAAAATTCGGAATCTACCCCGCCGGGAATCGAACCCGGTTTGCCTAGGTGGGAAGCGAGTAGTCTAACCACCACACCACTGTGGCCCCATTATGGTGAGAATCAATAAGTTTACATTTTAAAGTAGTGGCCATAATGTTATGAAAATTATTTACGGATTTAAGAGAAACTCTATTTTGTGTGCGAATTAATTTAAAATATATCTATCTTCCTTTGAAACACGGTTTTCTGTTCCGACGGAATTGAATTGTAAATATAAAACGGACGAGACTGTAATTCTTTGTATAAAGGAACTAACCTCTCCAGTCAGTCGTCATACACTCACGCAGAGTGTATGCGCTGTTGCTCTAGCTCTCGTGTTCCGCTCTGCTGAGCAGCGCGCGTGCAGGCGGCAGGAGGACAACGATAAATGCGAACTGTGTTTTCGCGTGCACCGAAACTAAGGCGGAGCTGTATGCGCCAGCACGAAAGCAAAATTACAAAAAAAAATTAAAATAAAATTTAATAAAACAGAGTGCACGGCGGCCCTCCCCGTGCTTGCCACGTAAGCCGCGGATAATATATAACTGCGGTTAGCGAGACATCGCCACCGCAGAGATGCCCGTACTGAACCGCGCCAGTATGCTGCATATAAATACTGCATTCCTTGCAGACGTTTATCATTTACAAGCAAATGCAATTAATTTTCGCTCGCACAGCGTTTGCTTACGCTCCACAGTAACTTCAGACAAGCTTTTTTTATTTTATGTTGAACAACGTGGAGGACGCAAAGAACAAATAAGCTTCCGTGAACAGTCGAGACGTGTTTGAAATCAGCGAATTGCTCACCAACTTCTAGTTTAGTTTGAACTGCAAAAAAAAAAAACTCATTTATCCAGTATTCTAGGTTAGGTTTTTGATCTATAAAAACACGTATACCTCAGTTATTCTACGTTAGTTACGGGTTCTGTTAGGTTGGTGTACTGTGTTGAAAAATAATCGATGAAAGGCGCATGAGCAGGAATGTCGGCCGCTTAACAAACGCATACACAGTTGTAACCAACAATGAAGGAGAAATATTTTCCTGGCTGCGCATAACCAGTCTCCGTGTCCCAGTACAACGAACAATATGCCAGACATCAAAGAAATTTCTCCATGGTGTTCCGACGACATCAACCAACACTTCAGCTGAAATATAACATCTTGATCGTACATCTTTTTGAAATTTGCTTGGCAGAATATTTGAGGTTTAAATGCTAATAATTATCGTGGGAAAATAAATCGGGAAGTTCTTATTTGGCATTTTTATCAATTACATATTGTGTGGTCCTAAACTTTTAATATGTACTGCATTTTTTTAATAACTAAACCTGTTAACTATTCTTTATATATTACCTATGTTCTTTTGTTTTAGTAATATTTCCAGTACGACTTTGTTTTCAGTCCCACATCCGGTTTTCTATAAGGCGACAGTTAACGCAACCCAGTTAAGCCAGGTGGCTAAGAAACAAAGACCACGCAATTCTCACAAAATACTCCAAGAACTTGGGTATAATGTATCCTGTTGTTTGCTTAACACTGTAAACTCGAAACAGTGAGAATTGAGCCAAAATCAGTGAAAACAGCGAGCATTGAGCAACTGATGATCAGTGCCAGATAACCAATTAATAAAGTGGTTTAATTTTGCTGATTTATTTGTGACTTCCCACTAAACGTCAAGAATTTCACTGCTATAAATCACTTGTTCCCAGTTAATTTGCTTGATTCGCCGGTCAGCAGTGTATTATCAACTGTCTTTCAGTGAATGTTTTTTACTAATTGATGTCACTGATTCAAACGTAGTGTGTATCTGACGTTATAATATGATAGCATGCATATCTACATATTCTATTAGTGGCCTGCATATGGGTAGAGGTTGAAATATGTTGTCCCGAAGAGGAGACAAACCGTTGCCATGCGATTGCCGACAAGCGGCTTAGCCCTCTTCGAAAGCGAGCAGTATAGATATTTTTTTTTAGGGCAGTTCCTACTNTTTTTTAGGGCAGTTCCTATTCTAGATGCCCCATAAATAAACCCGCCTGCTTCTTTAGCTGCTATTACTCCGGCACTCGTCGGTCGGTTAAGTACCAACGCCGGTTTTATGAATTGCGGCGCTGTTTTGTGGGCGCCGCTGCGTGCTTTTAGACGCCAGGGTCTGCGATTTCGCACTGGAGGCTCAAAAGTACCCACTTTCACAACCTTTCGTCAAGTTCCGTTTTCGACGAAGCCAACGGATACGCTTCGATAAAGCCACGTCTTTTCTTGGACAACTGCCTGAAACTTCGTATTTATAGAAATAAACAATTTTGTGGNCAGTATGCTGCATATAAATATCGCATTCCTTGCAGACGTTTATCATTTACAAGCAAATGCAATTAATTTTCGCTTTGCTTACGCTCCACAGTAACTTCAGACAAGCTTTTTTTATTTTATTTTGAACAACGTGGAGGACGCAAAGAACAAATAAGCGTCCGTGAACAGTCGAGACGTGTTTGAAATCAGTGAATTGCTCACCAACCCTTCTAGTTTAGTTTGAACTGCAAAAAAAAAAAAAAAAAAAAAAAAGCAAAAAAAAACTCATTTATCCAGTATTCTAGGTTAGATTTTTGATCTATAAAAACACGTATACCTTAGTTATTCTACGTTAGTTACGGGTTCTGTTAGGTTGGTGTACTGTGTTGAAAAATAATCGATGAAAGGCGCATGAGCCGAAATGTCGGCCGCTTAACAAACGCATACGCAGTTGTAACCAACAATGAAGGAGAAATATTTTGCTGGCTGCGCATAACCAGTCTCCGTGTCCCAGTACAACGAACAATATGCCAGACATCAAAGAAATTTCTCCGTGGTGTTCCGACGACTTCTACCAACACTTCAGCTGAAATAGAACATCTTGATCGTACATCTTTTTGAAATTTGCTTGGCAGAATATTTGAGGTTTAAATGCTAATAATTATCGTGGGAAAATAAATCGGGAAGTTCTTATTTGGCATTTTTATCAATTACATATTGTGTGGTCCTAAACTTTTAATTTGTACTGCATTTTTTTAATAACTAAACCTGTTAACTATTCTTTATATATTACCTACGTTCTTTTGTTTTTAGTAATATTGCCAGTACGACTTTGTTTTCAGTCCCACATCCGGTTTTCTATAATACGACAGTTAACGCAACCCAGTTAAGCCAGGTGGCTAAGAAACAAAGACCACGCAATTCTCACAAAATACTCCAAGAACTTGGGTATAATGTATCCTGTTGTTTGCTTAACACTGTAAACTCGAAACAGTGAGAATTGAGCCAAAATCAGTGAAAACAGCGAGCATTGAGCAACTGATGATCAGTGCCAGATAACCAATTAATAAAGTGGTTTAATTTTGCTGATTTATTTGTGACTTCCCACTAAACGTCAAGAATTTCACTGCTATAAATCACTTGTTCCCAGTTAATTTGCTTGATTCGCCGGTCAGCAGTGTATTATCAACTGTCTTTCAGTGAATGTTTTTTACTAATTGATGTCACTGATTCAAACGTAGTGTGTATCTGACGTTATAATATGATAGCATGCATATCTACATATTCTATTAGTAGCCTGCATATGGGTAGAGGTTGAAATATGTTGTCCCGAAGAGGAGACAAACCGTTGCCATGCGATTGCCGACAAGCGGCTTAGCCCTCTTCGAAAGCGAGCAGTATAGATACTTTTTTTAGGGCAGTTCCTATTCTAGATGCCCCATAAATAAACCCGCCTGCTTCTTTAGCTGCTATTACTCCGGCACTCGTCGGTCGGTTAAGTACCAACGCCGGTTTTATGAATTGCGGCGCTGTTTTGTGGGCGCCGCTGCGTGCTTTTAGACGCCAGGGTCTGCGATTTCGCACTGGAGGCTCAAAAGTACCCACTTTCACAACCTTTCGTCAAGTTCCGTTTTCGACGTAGCCAACGGAAACGCTTCGATAAAGCCACGTCTTTTCTTGGACAACTGCCTGAAACTTCGTATTTATAGAAATAAACATTTTTGTGGTCGCTGAGAAATATTTCGTCAATTGATTCATTGCCTCTTTTATGGCGTTTGGAATTACTCAAAAGAAAACTGCTTTTTCATTATAATGGCGTAACTTATTACCGCCTATGTATACTGTACTTCTTTATATTTAACACAATTAAAATAGAACTGGGATGTAAACAGCACATTTTCATTCCCTTTTAATTTTTTTTTTTTTTTTTTTCCCCCCAATTTGTGAGCATTTATAGGTACATGGTAATGCAATCGACACGCGCGGGTTTGTTGGTTAACGAAATTTCCTGTTCGGGAGTTTGAGTCAGGCTACATCTTCCGTTACGCTAACTTTTCACGGATGGCAATGGCGTCGATCATCCAGCAGACGTAATGCCGTATTATTGGCGAGATAAGAATTTTGAGGTTTAATCTTTGCCTTATAGAGCACATGAGCAGTGGCCATCCTGCTCGTGTTCCACCTGGGCGATATAAAATTCCTATTGCAATAATGATAGATAATCAGTACATACCATTCTAATGACTTAATGTGTTTTTAAAAATTGATTATTTATGTTGCTTACCATATAACCTTTTCATTTGTACACATATGAGTAAACTGTGTGTAACGAGTGTAAGTTTGANATATATTTATTGACTATTGTTCGAAATGATAGGGCATTCAAAAGTGCTCACTTTAAAGCGAATAGCATATATTAAGCATTCATTACCTAGAGAAATAGCACTGTTTACGAATGTCAATGTCAGAAAAAATCACTGCAAGTAGCCCTCTGATTACGAAAATCGTTCTTCTGTAAAACAGTGTGTTTAATCATAGAGACAATACTGTATCTTCTCTGGACATATAGCTGCAATAAAACCATATAGTCACCGCTTATAACTCTCGTGGTAACAGAATAAGCGCGAAGCTTCTTGACTCTATTTTCCATCTACGCCGCGATCCTTCCTTACGGTCGGACGTGACCTTGGAGGTGTTACAAATATTTTACTATGGAGGCCTCATAACCCTAGTAGCGCACTGTACAGGCCAAAATAACCTTTATGTGCATTTCGTAGACAGTTTTTCAATGGATTAAGTTCGTCACGGCACTAGGTTAAGTTTACTTTCCTATGAATATTAATGGAGGGCTAGAAAGATGAAGGTACGGAGGGTATGCAAAAGTTTTCCATTTACCGTGAGCGAAATACAATACACACATACAATTATGCTACAAGGGATGCTCGTATTTTACAATTTTCTGATAACCGATACAGAAGAAAAGGGCATTCATTCATTAAGTTTTATAGGTTCGTCACGTTTAACTAGGCATTTTTGAAATAAACATTTGAAAAATGTCACCGCACTTACCAGAAGGTACTTTAACGGGCACACTGAAGGACAAGCGCCCCGTGAAGTTGGTAACCGCAGATGGCATGTAGTCCTACGTCTTGACGTTGAAAACAAAAATGTCAGGTTAACATATATGAATACTGAAATAACCTGTTTTGCTCTCGGCATTTCTTAATGGACTTAACAACGAGAATTATATATTTTGTAAAGAATTTACTAGTAAAATAATTTCACAGTTTCACTTGACAGACGCACGAATAAAGAGATCAGCCCGTTGACAATGTAAAATCTTACATATTTTGCAAGAACACGCAATATGCATACAAGAATACCTAAAGTCGGGCGTTCAATAGTGCTCAGTTTACAGTGAAGAGCTTATTCGTTTTTAACTCTNTTGACAATGTAAAATCTTACATATTTTGCAAGAACAAGCAAAATGCATACAAGAATACCTAAAGTCGGGCGTTCAATAGTGCTCAGTTTACAGTGAAGAGCTTATTCGTTTTTAACTCTCACATACACATGCACGCAGTGGCGTAGGCAGGATTTTATTTGTGGCAGAGGGTAATTATTTATTGATAAAGCAACACCTATAAAAAAAATTTCCGCTGAAGAACAACGGTAGATGAAGACACTTGTATTTTTATTTTTTTGTTTTATATTTTTATATAACTTATTTTTTATTTTATTCATAAATAACTATAAATATTTGTTTTATTAAAAGTGTCCCTTAGATTTCGGTGGAGGGAGGCATTGAACCCGGAACCCCACCGTCTCTTCTAGGCCCATGTACACACATAGGCCCTACATAATATATATAAAAAAAAATTTTTACGTGTAGAATGTGTTGTACCCAAAATTACGTGTACATGTAGTGTTGCCCTTCCGACCAGGAGTTCTTACGGGCAAATCAGCAAGATGATGGGTGAGTGAGTCTTCTTTTGGTGAGTGGTTTCAGTGTATTGAAATGAGGAGCATGCCGGTTTTAAGGCGTTCTGGCACGCGTGGTGAGTATAATACACATACAAGGCGCGTCGTCTCGTATGCGCTAGAGTTTGCCGGGACCATGGCGCTGCAGTTAACTGGGAGGAAGCAGCGAGGCAGGTGACGGCTCGTAATGTCATCCGCACACCCCTCGCTGCTGTCGAGACCTGCGTTGGACCCGCCCACCCCTCGCTGCCCCGCCCGGGGAGGTTGGATGCGACCGACGCCCGCCGAGGCCGTAACGATGTTGCCGGCCGTCTCGTTAGCGCCTGCAGCTCCTTCGACATGACAGCACTTCCTGCCTCTCAACCAGGCCCCGGGGGACGAAACAATACCCTCGCGTCGAGCTCTGCTGCAACTCTCCACATCCGCCCTGCACGGAATGTCGTTCACCTGATGAACGTCCTCCAGGGGGTACTGCCTACTGACTGGTAGCTGCTGGATTTAAATAGGAAATTCCATGTTAAGAAAATTTCGCCTCAGTGCGTTAATTTTAAAGACAGGGGATTCAAACTACAGTGAAGATGATTCCATAATATGTCTAGCCTGTTTGAAAGGAATTTTTAAAATTTACCTTTTACAAAAAGGTTTATTTTGCCTACCTATATTTGAAATATACGCTCATAGGGATCTAGCTAGCTCTTAAGTCTCTCCAAGAGGGTTTTAATAAAGGAAATAAAAATTCTTTAAAGTGTTAAAAAACTACAAACAATAACAATTTGTTAAAAATTTCAAAAAAATTTTAAAATAACTTTCGCTTTTTTTTTAGGAGAATTATTAGAATTAAAACCTTAAATATTCTGCCAAGCAAATTTTAACAAGTTGTATTAGCAAAATGTTTTATTTCAGCTGAAGTTTTGGTTGAAGTATTACGAACACCACGAACAAATTTCTTTGAAGTCTGGCGTATTTTTCTCCGGTGATTAGCGTTTAACTTCTAGCTATTTTGAATATATATTCTATTATAAAACTTAAAATAAAATTACGACCAAACCAACCGAAGAATTTCCATGAAATTTGTTGATCTTATTATAATGATATCAGCAATTATTTTGAACTGTAGCAAAATACGATAATCTTGCAAAATTTTAAAATTTTTATCCTAAAATATAAATTAGAAATTTCTGTAACTCTTATAATTAAATTTTGTGTATAAATTATTTATGTAGTTTATGCTTCTTTCAAAGTACTATTTTATGCAATAAAACATGTTTATAAAATACCCTAAAAATATGGAAAGTCATTAGGCACTTGAACGCCCTTAATGGTGTCGGATNAATAAAACATGTTTATAAAATACCCTAAAAATATGGAAAGTCATTAGGCACTTGAACGCCCTTAATGGTGTCGGATACCAAAAAAAATTTTAATTTTATTTTTGTACCAAACATTGTTTAACTTGTATGCATGCATTGCATGTGGTGCCGTTTTCCTCAAACAAATAGAATTTTACATTTGTGAATTTTTTGAATAATCTGATGTAAAATCCAAAACTTTCCTGATTTACTGCAGCCGTGAAAACAGATATTAAATAAGTTGTACAAATGAGAAAATTTACCAAGTTNCAAAACTTTCCTGATTTACTGCAGCCGTGAAAACAGATATTAAATAAGTTGTACAAATGAGAAAATTTACCAAGTTAACTAATGCCTTGGGCAACCACGTGACACATATGAAATCAAAAATAACATACCATTTATATAAACAATTTCGATGCAAAAAAATTTCTGCTAATTTTTGGCAATTTTTAAAAAATGCATAAACAGTTAATCTTTTATTACGTATACGTCAAGCGGTAGCCAATGGTGTTAGTTTACGTTGTGAGTTTTTTTTACAACGTAGTTATTATTTGTTATTATGACTGCAGCAAAACAAGAAAATTTTGGGTTTGACATCAAATAATTTTAAAAATGTGTAAAGTGAAAAAAATATTTTTNGCAAAACAAGAAAATTTTGGGTTTGACATCAAATAATTTTAAAAATGTGTAAAGTGAAAAAAATATTTTTTTTGGCAAAAATGGCATTACAGTGCATGCAAGTTGAACAACGTTTGGCACAAAAATAAACAAATCAATTTTTTGGTATCCAACGCCATTGAAGCGTTTGCCACGAAAACAAAATTGTCATTTTGTACTTGTACCACACTCTGATCAACTTTAAGATATTATCAGTAATTACTAGAGACCTGTAAAATTCGCGTTATCTTTCGGCGATATAGAAAACTCCACTTTCTTATACGTTAGTGAGCACAGTCAGTGTTTTTTTTTTTTTTGCCGCTAACGTTTACGTAGAGTCACCGACGTGTTTGACTTCGTTAAAGATGGTTGGCCGCTTCGCCACTGAAATTACATTATTGGCTGAAGATTCCCGCGAGACGTGCAAGACATACTGCCGGCCAATGGGAGTGCAAGACATACCGCCGGCCAATAGCAGAAGCCGGTCGAATGCACAGTAACTTGGATTTCAGTCTGCTGCTAAATTATAACGCGATTTCTGCACGTCTCCAGTAATTAANGGTCGAATGCACAGTAACTTGGATTTCAGTCTGCTGCTAAATTATAACGCGATTTCTGCACGTCTCCAGTAATTAATTTCTCCTAGCAAAGAAAAACAATTCGAGCACATAGTTTTTGCATAAATATATGCCAGAATCCACAGTTTTACTTTTCTAGAAATTTACAAATAACGAGAACTAACTTACATACAAAAATGAAAAGAGGCCAATATGTATATAATATTGTACAAAGAAATAGTTTTGCAATTTGAAAAAAAAAATTCTCAAAATAAGGAAATTCGTGTATATTTTAGTTGTGTGGCTGCCACTCAATTTTTGTAAAATAACTTTTGTTAAGCATACATTAAAATTAATTACGACTAGACCGTTCAGTTCGCCTGGTTTAAATTTCTGGGATTTTTTCAATGTATTTTATTTGTTTATTACAATTACAGCGACATTTTACACCATATAAAAATATTCGGGAGCGTCTTTATGGAGTTGCGTGCGTTCGCCTTTAAAGCGTGGCCTTGGGTGCTTAGATAACGTGAAAGAAACTTTGTCACTAAATGAAACATTTTTTTTCTTCTTTTAATTTACGCCTTCGCATTGCGCCAATAGATTAATCATAGGATTACGTGAATAAAACGACCTAACTACTTGATCATTCAAGTCGCCGGTAAGTAAAGTGTCACGCTAAGAGTACTAAAAATGTGATTTCATATTGTACGCAGTTTTAAAAATGTTACGCTCTACTAAATAAATGGAATTTAAGAGTCGGATATTTTTATTTATGTCCCATGTATGTGTTTCTCAAATAAACAGTAGATAAATTATGTATAACACTAAATATGCTTTAAGCAGTGCAAAAACTAATCGAATCGCTGTCTGAGCATCGCAGCGCTTCCTTCCTGTTTTTGTTCCATAAAAGGGCAAGCAACATAGGATGAAACTGTTAATATGAGGAAGAGACAGCTGTTCAAGTAAGGTTAACCACAGGGAGGGACTAGGAGAGCGAGAGCGGCACAAGGGCACTTTTTACTTACAAGCAAACAGTTGGGATAAGGACTATGTCAATTTACAGTACTAAACACTTACGTTTAAATTAAGACATATGCATAAGCAAAACCCTAAATAAACAATTGCATACACAAATCACAAGAGAGCAAGTAGTAAATGACACATAAGAAACTGCATATATTGCACATATTATCCTTTATAAGCAGCCTCTATTGAATTAAGGTATGAAATAAACAATAAATCATATTTTTATGTGCACGTGTAATGCTATAATACACTGCTGGTCATTAAAATTGTGACACCAAATATTACGCACGTGAAGGTCCCCACAATGGTGGAATGCGTAGAGAAGAGTAGTAAAATGACACGATTTGTTAGGGTGGTACAGCAAATGCACCAATGGTGACACTGAGAACCGGTATAGATGTGGACGTCGGGGAGCCGCTGAGATGTACTGGCATTGTATCCCCCATCGTTCGTGTGCACAGACGGAGCAAGCATGCCGTGTCGAAGAACACAACTAAATGAATATATTTACGCCTTCGACCGCGGGAGAATTGTGGTCTATCGCAATTATGGATTATCCTACCGTGAAATTTGTTCTCGCGTTGGAAGAAATGCAACCACATAGAACCGGACATGGTATCAGTGGGTCGAGGAGGG
>NQII01001676.1:412472-429026 GCA_002778355.1 Clitarchus hookeri
ATAACGTGGAACAATTACGGTATGGAGTGCCATCGAGTTCCTGTGTTGCTCGCGCAGCACGCATCGCTGGTATGCTGACTAGCGGTCTTTACACCACGGAGGTGTTGGGAACCTGTTATGTCCCACGTCTTCAGGAACAGCCTGGGGCCCTGTACCAAGGCGACAATGCGTGACTGCGTGTGGCACGCGTTGTCCGACGGTTCCTGGATCTCTCGCCAATCGAGAATGCGTAGTCTTTTGTCGGACGACGACTAGCCTGCCACAAGACACCCCGCGGCCACAACGAACGAACTTTGGCCACGAGCCGAAGCAGCACGGGCGGAAATACCCCAGACGGACATCCGAATTCTCTTCCTCTCACTGTTNCTCTTCCTCTCACTGCTACGTCGTGTAACAGCGATTATTGTCGCTCGTGGTAGAGACACACGTTACTGATTTCCCCATCTTCTATTCGTCATACCGAACTAGAAGAGTATTCAAGTAACAATATGTGTTAGGTATTCTGTCCAATAAATCTGGTTGTGGTAGCTGACATCCTTCTGCTTGTTGGAATTTTAATGGCCAGCAGTGTACTCAGTTGTTGAAAATATAATTGGGAATCTGTAACCTCGCGAAAGAAAACTTGACGTCATAGCAACCGCGGCCAAGAAGTCAACCTAAAAATGTATGGTAGATACGTGAAGTATAACAAACACAGGTAAGATGCGACTTGTTATTCATAGCTTGTCAGCGTGATTTTAAATAAAACGAAATAAAATTATTGCAAGCAATTTAGGTAGTTTTCAAAACAGGCAGGTCGTTTCTCTGAGCTGCGATCTCAGTGAAACTTCGTTCCTGTAAGGCGATGATAAACTTCTCGGAGCAGTATGAATTTTGTATGAAGGCAAATGGATTTTCCAACGAAGGTGCTACATTTCAGACTCACCCAGCTCTCTCATGGGAACAACTGTTGTAGACGCTAAGTGCACTTTTGTGAAATGTGAGTGGTCTGGGCAAAACTGCACTTGTCATATACATTCCGTCTGTTTTTGAATGTCTGTTAAACATGCCTTGCTACTACTGAATTTTTACTTTAGTCATACAGTAATATTAATGCGCGTCAATCGATTACAATATTAGTACTTAATATTAACGCTGTTGTGTTATTTTTGCATGTCACCAAAACAAAAAAAGGACTGTAAATTTTTACAGTGATTTCAGTAACAAAATTAGATTGACATATGTGTTGATTTCTGTTTCCTGATATTAATATGCCCGTTAACGGTATAAAGCTAAATACAAAAAATTTGAAATTATTTAAACTCAGTGTAATTTGACGTCATCATTATTCATACACTGTTAAAAATCTTCCGGTAATTTTATGGAAAAGTATTGGTAAAAAATTCTCCAGAACTCTCCGTTATCTTACGGATGCAATTGCTTGCATTAACGGAAGTTTCTGTAAACATGATTTCGCTGAACGGAGTTAGTGTAACGCATATTTCCGTAATATGATAAAGATATTACCATTTTTACAAAAATATTACGTTATATAGCAAATTTAAATTTCCATTAATTGGAAAGACAGATCAGTCACTTTACGGATGTTTCCATTACATACTAAAATGTAGATTTACGTTATTTGAAAAAACATGTATGTTACTGTACGGATGCTCCCATCATCTGCTTAAACATACATTTCCGTTACTTGAACAAGGCATGTCAGTTACTTTACGGATGTTTTCTTCATGTATTTAAAGAAAAATTTCCGTAACGTGAACATTCACGCATGTTTTTTTTACGGATGATTCAGTTGCATACTTTTAGGGAAAGTCATTTTAAGTAATATTGCAACTATTTAACAGAGAATTCAATACAATTCTTTGTGACATCTGTAATTCAACAAGACATCTAAACATTTTTATGAATATTTTCGCTACCTCAAAGCAAGTGTCTGTCACTTCAACATAAAATTTTCTTTATTTATTCATGGTAGCTCCGAAAATCTTTGAGGCAAATATTTGACACCTCAGAATCATTTCCGTTCACTTTGCAACTATTTATACATTAAACTATAACATGGCGTTCATCACAAGAATAATTATGAATGACCTAGTATGTATTATCTCCACAGTACTTAAGCATATATTAGAAAAACAATAATACGACACTACACTAAACGTGTGAGTGACACTCTTATAACTTGGAAAAATATGCAAGGAATGCCTAAATGTACGTGTAATGGCTCCAAATTACTTATAAAGTTCTACAGGTTGTGCAGAACTCATTTTATAATAGGTTTTGAAAATTTTGTTATTTAAACAATTGTGTTGACAATTAGGTCACTTTCACTAATAATTGATAGTTAATTTGACTACCCCTGTAGCAGTTTATTACATACAGTAAGCTCTTTTCATTCATTTACTATGTACTTGTGAATAATTCGTAGCCATAAAATGTCTAAAACAATAATTTGCAGTATATTATAAGTTTATAGAAAGACATACATATAAAACTTCCATTATGTACACCATGTTATAATGTAAATTAATTTATAATAGAGGTATGTCTTTCCGTCAATTTTTGTCACTTATAAATTTTTCACGACACAATGTAAGTAAAATTAATTAATAAGATTATATATATTACTAAGATATATATTCGCAATGAATTACTAATATAAATGAAATGTTTTTCAATTTACTTATTACATGAACTGATTTTCTGTCAGTTTTAAATATAACCACGTGCTATGTTGTGTACTTTGCCTTTGTATATAGCTAGAAGATACGCGCATGCGCGTTGGGTAATACCCTTACCACGTTCACTGTCGAATTTCGTTACACTGTGCGCGCGCAACTTCCGTTGCACACTAACTTTTACACTCAACGTGCCAAAAAAAGTATAACTTCAAAAAATATTAAATTTTTAACATTTAAAGCTACATATCTTACAACTACTATATATACACGCAGTTAAAACCAAAGAAATTTTACATTGCACGTCATCTTCATGTTTTCAGTACATTGAGTGCCATCTAGTTTCTACAAAATAAATTTAACATCTGTGCAAGTCAGTCTTCATGCTACCAATATATCAAGTATCATCTCAACGGTCTTAAAATATTTCGAATAAATCCGTTAAATGTCTTATTGTGTTAACCACACATTTGCTGCAATTCACTATACTATTTTTGCCAGTCTTTGAACCAGTCAGTGGGTTAATCTTCGTGATGCACCTGTAAAAGTCATACACTGTTAAATATGTCCGTAAAATTACGTAAATTTTTACAGAAATAGGCATTAAAGTAACGGAAATCTGGTCCGTAAATAAAAAAATTCGTAAATTGGACAAGTAAATATAAAATACGGAATGTTCCGTAAAAGTGCTTGAAACTAATATACTAACAAATAACTTGTTTGCTCTTGTAACATAATGTATTAGGAACCATACATTGTGCCGTAGCACNAAACTAATATACTAACAAATAACTTGTTTGCTCTTGTAACATAATGTATTAGGAACCATACATTGTGCCGTAGCACAAATAATACAAAGACGATGTCACTTTAAAGCTCTGTAATTTCAGAATATTTTACACGTTACCAGCACCTTAGGATTTAAGGATTGAACATTTGCATATAGATTAAATACTAAATACAAATAGATTTAATTTCTCTTTGGTCCTATACCGACTAGTATTTTGTTGGCTGGATTACATCTTTCTCTCGATGTAGCTTTCATTGTGATGTTTTCGGTAGTATTCCTTTCAAAAATGTTCCACGCAAAGAAGACCGTATATTTATTTCGGCCCTTTGTAATTTGTTCTTTGCGGTGAGGGGATAGATTCTTAAAAATTATCTACGTTAGAAGCAATTTCTTTTCTTTATCACGGTCATTAAAAAAGACAGACTATCCTGCTTACCGACCACATAGTGCTGTGTTACATTTAAAATTTAACACATTTTATACATGTTCGTGGGATTTCGACTCAGTAATCGCGAATTAATTAATTTCGTCTCATTAGCTGTGGTGAAATCAAGTTTGATTTGAAACAGTTGTGTACGAAAGACTTAAATGGTCAATAAACATTCGTTTGAAAGTGTCAAAAATCAATTTTTTTTATTTGCTATTTGTACAACAAAAAATGTGGGGAGTAAGAGTCCCCCATAACTATTCATCACTAACAACGTAATTTTTAGACATTATTTGGGTTTCATGTTTAAATAAGGGCTGTTCTGGTACCAGCACCTTGTATTGAGCATCAGATGACATTCAGCATTCTGTCGAGTCACATGATATTAGTGTGGATATCGAAGATATTCGTGAAGATATAAGAATAGTACCTTCTTTTAATTAGTGAAGAAAAGTAACTGGCACTTTCCTAATCACGAAACGAAACCAGCACCTTTGTATGTGTACACAATATTCACAGAGATTAGTAAATAAGACAGATGGAGCTTAACAAAGTATTTAAAACAAGGTGTATAAAGTCTAGAAGGAAGGAAGGAAAAGGGGGTGCTGCCATTTTCTTGCTGAATAAAATCTTTGTTTTGCCATGAAGAAATATTGCAAAGTAAATTTTATTTTATTTTTGAATTTTATTCTGCATTAAATTTTGTTTCAGAATTAATTTTGGGACGAAAATTTATGATTATTTTTTAACTCTTTGGTAATGTTTTAAGTAGAATAAACCAAGAAAATTTTAAATTTCTGTTTCTTCTTATTTTTGTTTAGAAAAAACATTTTTTTTAAAGACAGGATTGATTTTGACTGACCACATTCCTTGTAGCCAAATCAAGCCAAGAATTTTTATTTTTATTTTTTTTAAAAAACCTTTTATGGATATCAAACAGCACTGGCTAGTTTATTATGAAACTGAGTTAACAATAATAATGTAACCATATGAAATAAATATTTAAATCGTTTTTGGCTCCCACGCTATCCATACTGGCCGCTCACACATATTACTTAAAAACTCACTCTCTTGCGACAAAAGTTGACATTAAAAATGTTAAAGGTTTAAAGTACCATGTTGTGAAGAAAATTTATATGCACTTAAATTAGATTGTATCAAGCGGCAATGCTGCTTTTATAACATAGGAGGGATAGTTCAATCAAGTTACANTATGCACTTAAATTAGATTGTATCAAGCGGCAATGCTGCTTTTATAACATAGGAGGGATAGTTCAATCAAGTTACAGTTTTATATTCTAAATTAGACCTAACCTTTTACACCAATTACTAAAACAACTGCGAATTTTGCAACAAGGAGACAGAAAATTATATTAGTTTTAATTTTAATAGCGATTTTCCTAGGTACTGTTTTAAATTTCGCTCAAAGCTGTGTGGCACTGAGATTTTATATACGTGTACCCATGTATTTTGGGTCATTACTTCCACTGATTCTTATCAAGAGTTAAATTGTTGCGATTGCAGTGAGCTTGAAACCGGTGTAGTTTAAGAAACCAGTCAAATTGCTCAGAGAATTCGCGCACACCTATATATTTTAAGCCATAAAAGCAATAAACTTATTCCCTGCCACATTAAAATTGTAATTCCAAGGGTAGCAAAAAAAAAAAAACTCGTTCCAGTGTCTGCTAGTAAGTTCTCTGTTTCCATTTTCCCGTTAACATTTACTTCGCTGAGNAAAAAAAAAAACTCGTTCCAGTGTCTGCTAGTAAGTTCTCTGTTTCCATTTTCCCGTTAACATTTACTTCGCTGAGTGCTTACGCAGTGCTGAGAACATATAAAAGCTCGTTTTGTTGCTCTTGGAAAATTAATGGCAAATTTTATGCGCTTCCTTGCGCACACTTATTAATTAAGACCATCATAACAAGTATATGTGAGTGAGGAGTAGTGCTTCGAGTCAAACGATATTGAAGCTATCAGAGTACGTGTTTAGTTTAGGGAGTGAGAAATACTTTTCATTGTGTGAAGACAACTAAATACTGAGAGTAATTAAACTACCANCGTGTTTAGTTTAGGGAGTGAGAAATACTTTTCATTGTGTGAAGACAACTAAATACTGAGAGTAATTAAACTACCAAAATACATTAAATTTATTTCGTTGCAGGTCTAAAACAATAATACTAAGCTGCAGAAGAAACTAAAATCTGAGATACCGAAAGCAAATAATACAAAACGTTTTAGAAATTCTATTTGTAGTTTGAGGTGAAAATTTACATATGCTCTAAACTACTGACTTATAATTAATTTTAGAATATTAAAAATATATTTATATTGTTATTATTTATATTGTATTTGTATATGCTGTATTATAAAACTTNCGTGTTTAGTTTAGGGAGTGAGAAATACTTTTCATTGTGTGAAGACAACTAAATACTGAGAGTAATTAAACTACCGAAATACATTAAATTTATTTCGTTGCAGGTCTAAAACAATAATACTAAGCTGCAGAAGAAACTAAAATCTGAGATACCGAAAGCAAATAATACAAAACGTTTTAGAAATTCTATTTGTAGTTTGAGGTGAAAATTTACATATGCTCTAAACTACTGACTTATAAATAATTTTAGAATATTAAAAATATATTTATATTGTTATTATTTATATTGTATTTGTATATGCTGTATTATAAAACTTATAGATAACTTTGCTTTCTACACGCTATATATATCGAGGGATATTTATAAAAAAATTATTTTGCCATGCCTGTTGGAAAAATATTCCTGGTATAAAATTTTCCGTGAAGCCTTCTTTCAAATTTATAATGAGAGATATCTAGGAGAATTAGTAAGAACGATACTTGAGAGCGCCTCTATCGGTAACCTAGTTGATGTGTTGGTTATTCGACATCGTTTCATCTGAATGATACAAGGATTAACAAAATAAAAATATTACTTTCCATTACCATTCACCAATACAGAGAGATATCTTGTAGTCGATAGCGGAAAATTATTAAAAAAACAATGATATACTACTTGTACAAAATTGAGATATTTTGGTGCTATAAAATCGTGTTTATAAAATACACCGCAAACAAGCATCTAAAGGTGATGTAATCTACCGATTCCCCGCCAACAAAAAGCACACATGACTGGCGTCGGCAAGTTATTTCACAAAACTTCCCTAGTTTGAAACGAAGCAATTTTCACTGTTACGCACGTAATGTTTGCCAATTTGGAAGCATTTCGAAATAGCCTTATTCATTTCAGAATAGCGTTAAAAATGTATCCTGCTCCTGTCGCGTTTCATATACAGACGCATCCTCTACGTCAATTATTCGTCTGTATTTGAGAACGAGAGTATTGCATTTGGGATGAGGAAATTCCCCTCTCCCCGGCGAGGTTTAGGTTTTGATCGAACATGCGACTTCTTGAACGTGAAATAAGTTTACGCTAATTCTTCATATTTTTTTTTTATTTCAGCTTTAAAAGCACACAGCTGATTAGCATTTTAGGCAGGCACTTCGGCCAAGGATTTAAAAAAAAAACTTGTACGATTGCAAAGATTGTTTACGTGTGTTTGTGCTGTTCTGTTGTCTCTAACATTAACATATTCCAATGAAAAAAAAAACACCTACTAATTTCTTACTTTGTATCTGATTGAGTTCAGACTACCTTAAAGTCGAAGTATTTGTAGTAAAATGAGCCATCAAAGTNATTTCTTACTTTGTATCTGATTGAGTTCAGACTACCTTAAAGTCGAAGTATTTGTAGTAAAATGAGCCATCAAAGTTGGCACGTATGCTCACTATACAAATATCTGGCTTGGCCATAGACTAAATATTACGAATACCGATCTCGCTGGCTGCGCACAACAATTAAATTTATAAGAGAAGCAAAAATTTCTTCAGAGGGCGCCTAGAGGCTTGCAGTTCCCCACCTCTCTTCAACGCTCCATCTCAAATGTACCCCTAAAGGCGCGTTACTACCTAAATTTGATGAGGTTTATTCGCCACTACTATCTTCTACAGCATCAAGAAGCTTGTCATTGGATTACTGCGTCTCACAATCCAGAGGCGTCCGCGACAAGAAGCAGCCTTTTGAAACCAAGTTGTTAAGGCGTCCAGTACTCGCGATTGCACCTTTAGGTAAGATGTTCTGTACGAAATCGCATACGGGTGTAATCCAGGATCTACACGCTAAACTGTTGGCACCATTCTACACCAACGCATGAGCCAAGATTGATTTGAACCTAAGGATATATGTACGTATGCCAGTATTATATCTCGTATTATCAACATAATGCTACCGGTTTTGATAAAAGAGATAATAAAAGACAAATTATAAACGTAACAGGGAGAATCTTATAAACGATTTTGCTNCTACCGGTTTTGATAAAAGAGATAATAAAAGACAAATTATAAACGTAACAGGGAGAATCTTATAAACGATTTTGCTTCTGAATCGATAGAAATGTACGTTATGACAGATTGACAGAATCTTTTAATTTAGGGCACCAAATAAAAGTGATTTGATATCGTACTGTAATAAACAAACACTGCAATTACTCACTCAAGAGATAATGACTACAATTTCAAAACAGTTAATCAGAATTTGTGTTCCATAAGCAAAACATTCTCGATGATGCAATGAATTACTAATCATTAATAATATTTGGTTTATTAATACACTCGATGTCCATGTAAGGGAGGAATATAAAAGGAATCAGAGGCGAATAATGCCGAAGTTATGTTGATGCAACCCATTAACTGAAGAACGTCGATGAAATCTAAGAGTGGTTTTGGAAGGAAGGTGGTTGGATCACAGAACAGGATGTANCCATTAACTGAAGAACGTCGATGAAATCTAAGAGTGGTTTTGGAAGGAAGGTGGTTGGATCACAGAACAGGATGTAGACAGAAGTGTAGCGGCGTGGCTGTTCCTATGATGTGGGCGTACCCACTTGCTCATTGGGCACGCGAGGCTCTCGACCTGTCTTACTGCCTACTGCGTGTTGTAATAAGGTTCCCTATTGGCCGAGCTGCCGGCTTGCGAGTGAATTACCAGGCGCTGATTGGCGGACATGTTTCTGGCCAGTGACGTAATTTTGCTGGCGTGTGCGGTAGCAGCTCGTGGTTAAGTTGCGATTTCACTTCTGTAATGGCTGTTCAAGGTTAATTAAATGAACACTTTTGAAATCAACCTTTGAGTGATGTCACTGTCCCTACCTTCATATGTTTTAACGGGTACACTGAGTGGCATACGTCGAGTAATGTTGGTAATGATGAAGGGAAAGTAGTTCCACGTTTTAACTCTGAATAAAATGTGTTAGGTTAACGTTATTTGAGAATACTGAAATGGTTTATTTTGCTTTCTGTTTTTTTTAACGCATATGGGTACAAGAATAATCAACTTTATGAAATGTTTACTTTTCTAATAGTTCCTGAGTTTTTTTTTGCAACACCCGGGACATTTTTGAGCTGAAAAATATGTGCTTCTTTCCTTTTCAAGGCTTCTGTAACATTAATGTAAAGTCTGTTTCCTGGAGAGATCAGAAAACTTAAGAATTAAATTAAAAATTACTGAAAAACCAACTGTTATATTTGTATCAGTACAGATCTTGAGAGTTTTATTTCTTGCCTTTAAGTTTTTGGTTTTAAGTTCACATCTTAAAAATTGGTTTTGAAAAAACGAATTTTATTAACATTTATTTCGCTGTACCAAATTCTCAGCCAGGCAACAGCCTTAAGCAGGGCTTTCAAAAATTCTAAGTTGTCTGTGAACATGCTATATTTTTAAGTACTCTGTGGTTGTATCTCGAGTTAAGTGTCGCACTTAGCCGCCGACGCCGGCTGAACCAGCAGGCCCTGGCGAGAGGCTTAGGCGCTTGTCACTCCACGCTAAGCACCAATTTCCTCTCATTGACCCCCGGAGCGTGGAACTTGACAATTGTTTCATTGCCGGGTGGCTCCCCCCGACANCTGTGTGTAACATTAACCGCGGTTATGCCAGGGTTTATGGCAATCGCCGACCTGAAGCTATTTTCGCGTTTTAAGAATCAGAAGCGCTGCAAAACGTCAACCCTTTAACTTACGGTTTCAGGTGTTGCAAACATTTTATGATGCGTGCTGTAAGTAGTCGACACAACACTTGTTTCGTTGTCACAGCCAATGAGCTGTACGCTATATGCTCGGGCTACAGTTACATGAACCAATTATTAACTAGACCCAACAAGGTGGTTTGCGAATAATTTACTCACAGGTAAGATCATTGGCCACTACTGAGCTTAGCAGTGTGCAGTAAAAACCAAAAATTACCTACACGTGCGTAATGTACACAAATATTTACACTTGGNAACCAAAAATTACCTACACGTGCGTAATGTACACAAATATTTACACTTGGTCAGATTAGGTAAAGAGGTTTGCGCAATAAATAACTCAAGCAGTAAGCACAAGGCTCCCAAAAATTCAACTAACATAACAGCGACGTTACGGCTTAGGTTTGACCAATATAAACGCTTCTTAATGTGTGCTGCATTCGATCGAAATGATACCAGTTGTTAATTTTTGTTTTCGGCGGTTGTTTTCTTTTCGGAACAGGTCAGTATGAGTGCATCATTTGAAATAAAAACATTTATAATATAATTATTTAAACATGTGTTTTTCGGCGATTGGCTAAACTTAAAAACTTCCAAAATATTTCCACCGCAGTAGGCAGTTGCAATTCCATTGTGTTGGACAAGGGCTAAGGAATTGCATTACAAAAATTTCTACTGCCAACTCCTTCCTACTTGCTAAGTTTTTTTTATAGTGTAAACCTCTTTAAGGGCGAAACTGCCACACGCACGAAGTGCGCAAACGCCGCTAAGCACGAGGCTCTCAACGGGGCGTGAAGTGTTCCCGTCGCGCTGCTGGAAAGTCTGCAGCAGAGTTCAATGCTGGCTCCTATCCTAGTTCTACAGGAATTCACTTAGAATATGTTCAGCTACAGCAGTGTGGAAATGCGATCTTCGGCGGTGTTGAATATCTTCAAACTTGCGATTGAACCGGGCGTGACGTGGTGTGTTGAAAGATGCATTCTTCCCTTAGTCTGGAGTGTCATTTATTTTCGCGTGGGAACAAATTGTGCAAACATGAAATATTTTAAATTTTTCTATTACATTTATACTGCAGCCCAGTTCGCGCGCGCTCGTCTATCCAGAGGCGGAAGGTTACCATCGAAAGTAGTGCAGCGGAAATGATGGTGAACCACACACTAACCTCCCCCCCCCCAAACACTGTGGAACTGCAGTAGTGTGGGGTAGTTTTATTAAAATATGTGATTTTTTCTTGTGCAAATATAAAATCAAAGGAATTGATTTCTTACACTTTCTAACGAATATTGATTGGCTATTTAAGTCTTTCGTACAGAACTGTTTTAAATCAAACCTTATTTCACCACAGCTAATGAGACGAAATTAATTAATTCGGGATTACTGAGTCTAAATCCTATGATCATGTATAAAGTCATTAAATTTTCCAATGTAACACAGCGCAATGGAGTCAGTCAGCAGAAAAGTTTATCTTTTTTAATGACTGTAACAAATGCAAGAAATTGCTTCTCACTTAGATAATTTTTAAGAACCTATCCCCTCACTGCAAAGAACAAATTACAAAGGGCCGAAATAAATATACGGTCTTCTTTGCATGCAACATTTTTGAAAGGAATATTACCTAAAATTTTACAATGAAACCTACACCGAAAGAAAATTTTGTTCCAACCAACAAAATACTTGACTGTATAGGGCCAAAAATATATTTAGTTGCCCCAACAAAATATCGTGTTGTGTAAACAACATGAAAATCAACAAAATTAGATTCGTTCATTTAAAAAGATACACAATTGAATCAACAAAACCTCTGTGTTGGGCCAAGAGAAATTAGACGGCCAACAATACATTTGGTTGCATTAACTTTATATATTTGTTTGTCCACTCATTTGATTGCCTTTGTTCGAAAATACATGTCGAGTGTTTGTATATTTTGTGATAATTAGGATGGTAACAGTCTTTGTAAATGAATTTTTATTGATGCTTAATTCTGGTTCACAATAATCAAAATAATACATGTTTAACAGTAAACTAAAAAGTGAAGCTGTAAAGCATGAAATATTTATTTGCGCACGGTATACAGTTTTATGTGTGTATGTATATATATATATATATATATATATATATATACACAGCATATACAGTAATACCCCGCTTTACGCGACCCCATTATGCGCGGTTTCACTATAACGCGAATTTCAAATTTCGCGCTCAAATGCCTCTCATTACGCGAAAGAGTGCGTATAAACATAATGTAGTCATCAACTTCTCTATGGTCGCGGAATCCCCGCTTCCTCTGAACATTCTGTTTGAAGAATTGGGAATTCCCCGTCCTTCGACTTTGTTCTATGGGGATTCCCTCGTTCGTTTCGTTTGTTCCGTCATGTTTAGTTCGGCTGGCAGTCGTGTTTTAACATTTATTGGAGATATGTCATAATTTAACGCTACGTCAAAAATGCCGCCTGTAAAGAAAAAAGAGCGTAAAAGCGTAACTTTGGAATTGAAGATGAAAGTGTTAAGAAGAATGGAAAATGGAGGCAAAGCAACAATTGTTGGGAGAGATTTTGGACTATCAGAATCGACTGTGAGAACGATTTTTAAAAATCGGGCAAAAATTAAAGTCTCCAGCGAAAGTTCAACACCTGTAAGTGCAACAAAACTTTCTCGTTCGAGATCCTCTATCTTAGAAAGAATGGAGAAGTTACTGTCAGTCTGGATCGAAGATTTGAATAAGAAGAACACACCACTAAGTCAAGACCTCATATGCACAAAAGCAAAATCTTTATATGAGATGCTGAAAACAGAAGAAGGAGAAGGGAGTTCCACTC
Organism: Clitarchus hookeri; assembly: GCA_002778355.1. Classification (NCBI taxonomy): domain Eukaryota; kingdom Metazoa; phylum Arthropoda; class Insecta; order Phasmatodea; family Phasmatidae; genus Clitarchus; species Clitarchus hookeri. The sequence continues at coordinate 425,280 of NQII01001676.1, forward strand.
CGACTTTTGCTGCCAGCAGAGGCTGGTTCCATCGGTTCAAGCAGCGTTCTAATCTTCACAATATCCACATAACAGGCGAGGCGGCCAGCGCGGACATTCAAGCTGCAGCTGAGTTTCCAGACAAGTTTCAAGAGTTCGTTGGACGAGAGAAAATTCCTGCTTGTCTCATCTTCAATGTTGATGAGACCGGACTTTACTGGAAAAAAATGCCATCTCGAACATTCATTTCTAAGGAAGAACGTCAAGCCAGTGGTTTCAAAGCTGCGAAAGATCGACTAACACTTCTGCTGGGTGGTAATGCCACTGGTGATTTCAAACTGAAACCTTTACTAGTGTACCATTCAGAAACACCCCGTGCAATGCGAGGCACAGACAAGACAAGTCTACCAGTTGTGTGGCGATCAAACAGAAAGGCGTGGGTTACACGGGAAATTTTTCAAGAATGGTATTCTAATAGTTTTTGCCCATCAGTCAAATCCTACTGTGACAGAAATGGGCTTGAACCTAAAGTTATATTACTCTTAGACAATGCCCCAGGACATCCAACCTCACTTGATACGCCCAGAGACTTAAAAGTGTACGTGAAGTTCCTTCCACCAAACACTACGTCAATATTACAACCTATGGACCAGGGAGCAATAGCAAACTTCAAAGCTTATTACCATCGCCCCACTTTTAGCCAACTAATTCATGAAACTGACGGGGAAGGAAGACAGTCTATGCGAGAGTGGTGGAAGTCATACAACATTATGAAGGCTATTCACAACATAGAAGAGGCTTGGAAGGAAGTTAAAAAGAGCTGTATGAACAGGGTGTGGCGTAATCTTTGGCCAGATGTAGTGGAAGCACCTAGAAGAATTGTCCAGATGCAGAGACAAGTGCTTGAAGACATTGCTGCAATGATTGAGGGGTCTGAACTTGAAGATGTCGCAGTAGAAGATCTCGTAGAACTTGTAGCAACGCACGACGATCCTCTCAGCAATGAAGATCTGATCGAGTTACAGAATAATCCCATCTACGATGAGGAAGAACAAGTAGAAGAGAAAGTTTTATCTTCAGGGGGAATACAAAATGCTCTTTCAAAAATTTATTCAGGTTTGGACATATTGCAGAGTATAGACAATAATGATGACCGTGTCTTAACCGTGTGTCAAACTATTAAAAACAGTGTTGGGTGTTATGAACGTATTTTACAAGAACGTAAAAAAAACGCTACCCAAAAGACAATACTGTNAAAAACGCTACCCAAAAGACAATAGATGTATTTTTCCGTAAAAAATAATTAATAGTATGTATGTATTGCATAAAGTGTTCTTATAATTAAAGTGATTGATTAAAATGATTCGTATTTTTTTGTATTAAATTTTGACTATGTTTAATCATAAACCTCGATATACGCGAATTTCAGTTAACGCGATTTTTTCCGGAACGTATCCTTCGCGTAAAGCGGGGTATTACTGTACGCACACACACTAGCGAACCGGTCCGGCTTCGCCCGGTAACAATGTTATATTTACAGCGATACTTTGAAAGAAAAAATGGCTACTGTGGGTCATCCTTAAAAGATAAACGTATGCTATCGTGGACTTTTCTGTAGACCGTTTTGAGAGCTACAATTCTGTAGTGCATTAATTTGATGTATATATTATGGTCCGAAATTTCTCTACTATCCTTACATTAAATATAAATGTATTATTCATAAAAACTTCCTCAAAAAATTCTCTAAATGGTGTTTAAAAAACCGCATCAAAATCCATCTAGTAGTTTAGACGTACTAAGAGAATACACAGACGGACGCGGATAAGCGATTTTGTTTTATACTATTTAGAGATATGCAACTAAAGATTGTTTGGCTATACGCAAATTAAACAGTTTCGTACAATATTAAAACAGACAGAAACTCGACCTAGAAATGAACCTACATGACCATAACCTGAGCGTTACGCCATAGCACTTCATTTGTAGTCACTTTAGCTGAGGTTACTATGGCGTAACGCTCGGGTTATGGTCATGTAGGTTCAATTCTCGATCGAGTTTCTGTCTGTTTTTATATTAAACGAAACTCTTTAATTTACCTAGAGCCACACAATCTTTAGTTGGAACAACCAAATCTTAGTTTGTGGCAACCATATAAGAACAATAAAATAATTTGGTTACAATAAGAAAATATTTAACTGCCCCTATACAAATAATTAAATTGGTTGCGACAAAAAAATTCATTATTCGATTCAAAAAAACCTTTTTATCTGTGTATTTATATCCAGGATTTTCCATAACTTCCTTTCCCTGAGCACTTCACTCCCAAAAACAAAGTCTTTAGTGATTAGAATGTTTGTAAATACTTTCGCATAGAAAAAAACATGCTACACTCGAAACGAGAAGTAAATAGCAACGGCCGGCTTACAAACACGTCTCCTATAGTGGAAGAAATAATAATTTGACATTCGTAAATAAAGAGGTTTCGAACAGTCTTTCAATGCTGTAAAAATGACGGCCACGTGGTCGCGAGTGAAAGCGCCGTGACAATGGAGCTCGAGTATATCAACGTACAGTAAAATACTGTTGCACAAGAGTTTCTCGTAACAGTGCATATGGTCCTGCAATAAATCGTAGTGATATAAGTCTGTAAGTGTGTTTGCGTGGTTTGCCCTTTCTACTAGTTCTTTTCTTTAAACGCTCTTTTCCTCGCCGTTTGCCCTTCGTGCTACCTGAAGCACTTACGAGGGCGGTTGTCCGCATGACAGGGGCACTGCTCTTTCTGCTCTTCGTCGCCGAGGAGGAGCAGAAAGAGTAAAATCGTTCTCGCTAAGACTACATAAACAAACTGTCGAACGACTACACGTTTGGTACTTCTGGTACTTGGAATTAAAGAATTTTTTTTTTTTTTCGAAGAATTATTGATTTGGCCTATTATAAAACGCAGTGGCGTAGAGAAATGTTTGGTTATCCTGTAGCGAGCGTATAAAGATATTTTGTTACCGTAACCTCCCGTTTTCGCACCATTTGCCACACAAACCACACGCGTTTGCTCTTTGTCTGCTGCGTCGTTAGGTTGAGAGCTGCTGCTCTTTTAGTCCCTTCCATGCTCCTTGGGAAAGGCTCACGTGCTCTCGAGGGTGAGTGTAGCAGAAAAATCGCACCACGCAAATAAAACTTGTATAACGTAACTTCGCCAGCTATGCTGTGTCAGTTAAGGTACCCACCCATTCCCCTCCCCATTCCTTTTAAGTATCATCAGCTTCTTCGCATGGCGTACAGATTGCCCGACCCTGCACCTACCATCTCAGTCAATACGTTCGCGTTGACGTTCTATGAGCACGTGGACTTGGGGCCTCGTGTTTGTACGCCGACTACACTGGTCGACCCTAGTTTTGACCAGAGCCGGTGACAGGCGTGGTACACAGGGCTCCAGGTAAGTGTTCTTATTACTTGCAACTTTATTCAAAAACGCCACACGACGAGATGGCCGGAGGATAAGTGCGAGGCCGCACCATGACTTGCAGCACCGAAAAAGATCTGATGTGACGAGCTGGGTTGTCGATGAGCAGCGACTCGGGTTGTAGGAACTCACCGACACACTACACGCGAGTTTAACTAGCCACTTTTAAACAACAGTACAGCATGTTCTACAGACATCACGACACTACAACACGCCAGTCGGGAGACTGGTGGGGAGCTTCACTCCCTCGCCGATAACACCTACACGTAAATTTACTAAGATAGCAACAGTGGTTAACAGCTATAAAT
>NQII01001676.1:430990-442541 GCA_002778355.1 Clitarchus hookeri
GGGGGGGGGGGCACATGCTATCCGTCTCTCGGCTGCTGCTGGTGTTCCTCCCCGCCCCTCATCTACAACGTCCATTCGCTTGTCCGGCGCTAATGCTGCAGTGTTTGCATTGTAAAGTAGACGGGGAGGAGAACCCCTCCCCCCCTGCACACCTTCCCAGCCCGACCGTTTGCCGACGTGGAAGGCTGCAATATTTACCTACACTGGGTCCACACAGACTCTTGGCGGGAGAGCCGACGGTCCGGTGGAATTTAACTGGGGCACTCCACCAGGAATTGTTTTCCGGATGACTCGCCCCGAACCGCGTCGGCGATTTGGAGCGCTTCTCCGAGGGTTTGCTCAGCAAAGAGTCTTCGCTCGACGCGATGGCTTTAACCTCCGGGATGGAGAGCACAAACTGTGTTTCCGCGTTAGGAGCGGTCAAATGAAAGACGACGAGGACAGACGAGCGTTAAACGGNATGGAGAGCACAAACTGTGTTTCCGCGTTAGGAGCGGTCAAATGAAAGACGACGAGGACAGACGAGCGTTAAACGGAACATTTCCATCACGTCCTCGGCAACCGTCGAACATGACGGTGGAGCGACAGGGGAAAACGAATGAGAAAATCGCTGGAGCTACCAGGGAACAGAACCACTTTTCCCTAGAAAATAAATACAGGATGATTATAAAGTCCCTAACTCTTTGTGAAAAACAACTCATAAACCTTGTGTTTGCTTCAGGTAGTGAAAATGTTCACCATTAATGAGACGATAGCCGTGGTCTGTGCTCGTCTGAGAGGACTAACGTACAATGCAGTGAGAGCTGATTTCACACAAAGATTTAGGAAACCTGACCCGACACATGTGACCATTCGCCATCTTGTCAACAAAGTCAATCGCGCAGGGAGAGAAAAATCTTCCACACGGTGGGTTGTGGAACATCAAGCTTAAGACTGAAACGTAGAGTCGATGCACTAGGGCTTCGTTCAATGGCTTCCTGAATCCGTTGCACGGTGTCTTCAGTTACAGAAGGCCTGCCTGAACTNATGCACTAGGGCTTCGTTCAATGGCTTCCTGAATCCGTTGCACGGTGTCTTCAGTTACAGAAGGCCTGCCTGAACGCTCTCGTTCTTAACACTCCTTGTGCGACTGAATGTGTTGACATGATGGCGAATGGTCTCATGTGGGGTCAGGTTTCCTAAATCTTCGTGTGAAATCAGCTCTCACTGCATCGTACGTTAGTCCTCTTAGACGAGCATGAACCACGGCTATCGTCTGTTCAATGGTGAACATTCTCAATATCTAAAGCAAACGCAATATATATTAGCGATTTCCCACAAATGTATTGTGACTTTATAATCACTCTGTAAACGTTGTTTGTAGAAATGTTGTCTAGTGTTTGTCATTGGGAATATTTAACAGAAACTGTGATTTCCCATTTGTGCTGAGACTGAATAAAACTTGCTCCGCTCTAGAAGAGAGGCAGATCTTTCGCTGCAGAAAGTAGTGTAGAATTTCTAATAAGTCTAAAAATGTTAAATAGTGTTTCGCTAACAATGAGAGATACGCGTAATTAACAGGTTTACTTGTCAAGTGTATAATCTGTCCTCATGATACTATTAAAGTATTAAATTCTATAGCAGTGAAGTAATACATCAATACATTCCCTTTGCATATACATTCTCACGATAGACGGTGCTAAGTGTACAAAACCTGTTTAAAATTAGCAAATAATCGCTTAGCTCTGTACTGCTCGACCGTGTGGTGGAAAACTATAACTGAAGGGTCCTGTATGGCATTGATCGTTAAGACATTGTCCTCATATGTGGCAAAGAAGCCGAACATAGGATTTTCTATCTTCACCGGCGGAATAACTCAGAATTTGTAAGAATTTTATTACTGAGTTGGTAACTAAGATGTTTGGAACCTACTGTATCCAGCCCAATTTATTCAAGAAAAAAAACCATAATTTAATTTTTGTACTTATATTTAAGTAAATAGTATTAACATTTAATTCTCCCCATTGTCAGGAAACACTTCCTATGGTAGTAATGATAAATTTCTTCTTCGTTTGAGCACTCAAGAAATATTTATCAACAAAAAAGTATATGTAGTAGATTAAATATCTGGCATGGAAGACCACACTTGAAAAATGCCTGATTTTTTATAAAATCAGAAAAAAGTCTTGAAACGAAAATCACCGAATATATTCGACAAGTTGTATTAAGAACAAGGTTAGAGAATTTTTGGGTAGTATAAAGTTCAAGTTGTAAAAATGTGAATACAAAAACTACGTGTTTCGTATGAATAAATCGTTTGAACAAATAAAAATACTCATAAAAGGAGCTTCAAAAAATACAAAGGCAATGAGGAAAATTGTGTACCCGAGTTATAAACGCAAGTTTTCTTTCAAAAACATCACATTAGTAGTTTTAATTTTTTTTACTGCGACGGGTTCTAAAATTTTCACTAAACTTTTTGTGACTTGAAGAACTTAAAACATCTCTTAAGTTTAATAAACTTTTCTTTAATGCCTAAAAACTTAATTTATGTTCCTTTACCCATACATTTTTTTCATTATTAATGAATGAGGATTGTCATCTCGTAAGCATACATTATGGCAACTTATTTATTGTATCGATAAATTATTGAGTAAAAAGAGAAATCCATGGAACAATATTTTTTTTGTGCGTTTCCCAGTTTGTAATTAAGGCTTCATAGTCATATTAACGTGTGAGTATGATTTTATTTTATTGAATGATGTAATTTTTATTTTTTGTTAAAATAATAATAATAATTCACTTTTGAGAATATTGGTTGTAGTCAAGAGTTTTTAAAGAATTTGGAAATGGTTTTAACGGGAAAATTATGTTTACCACGGTGGTGTTGATCTGGAAATTTTTCTCAAAATTCAAAATTTTGAAGTAAATAAACATTTGGTTGAAATTGATTTTATGAGGCAAATCTAGAAATCGCACGACTTCCAAAACTGGTNGCGTTTCCCAGTTTGTAATTAAGGCTTCATAGTCATATTAACGTGTGAGTATGATTTTATTTTATTGAATGATGTTATTTTTATTTTTTGTTAAAATAATAATAATAATTCACTTTTGAGAATATTGGTTGTAGTCAAGAGTTTTTAAAGAATTTGGAAATGGTTTTAACGGGAAAATTATGTTTACCACGGTGGTGTTGATCTGGAAATTTTTCTCAAAATTAAAAAGTTTGAAGTAAATAAACATTTGGTTGAAATTGATTTTATGAGGCAAATCTAGAAATCGCACGACTTCCAAAACTGGTGCAATGAAAAATATTGTTAAATTAATCTTTCTGTTTTAGGACAGTTCAATCACCTTAAAGTATATACCGGAGGTTTTAAAATTAGACCGACGAACCTCGGCTGCAGGTTAGTCAAGAAAAAAGAAGGTGAGAACATATAATACATACGACCTGTGGTCTAAAGTTGTTCCCAAGAGAGATACGTACCTTTGAAGTTGGACTTGAAACACTAGTTTATTACAACTACTGAAAATTGAACACAGAGGGTCTGGATAATATGTAAAGTTTATGGTGACATGTGGGTTTGTATTCTATCTTTTAAATCTCAAGTATTCTTTTTAAACGTCATGGAGATTACGTCGAAACCGTGGTTATTTCAAAGAAATAATTCGAACACAGTGACAGACAGGTGTTGTGTTTGCAGATATTTATTCCGTCACACATCATCCAAACACTAACGTTCCATCTTAAAAATGTTCTCCAATATTTATAGCAAACCAGTAATTCAGGCCTTACTTCAAATATTTTACTTTAGACTATAAGTATAACATGTGTTTCTTCATTACTTTTTCGTGATTAACTCGCAGCCGAAGTTTGTCTATCTAATTTAGATACAATCTGTATAGCTTAACCTAATTTCTATGCTGTATTCGTGTGATTGGAAATTACTTTCGAGATCCCTGTAGACTGTGTCTGTAGAAAATAATATTTTTAATTATTCTCCCTCAATAACACGCCGTGTTCTTTTGGCTACCCCTTTCACGAAATTTCTAATAGCGATTATTTTCACTTTTAATCTGAATTCTTGCTGTGAAAAAGTAACAAGTAATTCGAAGGACAATGTAAAACTGTTGTACGTTGCAGTAAACCTAGAATATGAAACAAAACAAACGCAGATTATGAGGTTCAAATTAATGCATGGTATTGCCTAAGTATGTGTTACAACATACAGGATTAAATTTTAATTCCCTAAAAGTCCCGCCTGTAAAAGTTGTAGGAAGTTTGCTATATTATTCTATGTTGTCTTTCTTGTTTCATTCAGGTTTATATGCAAATCTGTCTGACTTCATTACTGCGATGATCTTTGAGGTCCTTGTTGTGTTGCGCAGAGTTACTTGCACGTATCTGAACAAACTCTCCTCGTTATACGTTCGTACGATAACTTTCTTTGTTTTGACTCGTTTATTTTCAACAAATGTTTCTATACTCGTAAGGGCAAAGTAGTGATATCCTTAAGTGAAATAGCATCCACTTAAAAAGTCAGCTACTGGTGAATGAAGCAAAGGAACTGGGTCAAGTTAATTATGATAGTGGAGTTCTCGAAATCCAGGGGGAATCAATTATAAATCAATAATGCTCAGCCATCATATTATTCAGTCATCAGGTTCTGATAAACAATTGAGCCATTTTCGCTGGTTGTCACTAATTTGGCTCCATTCACACTATTTCATGTTTATAGTGCTTCTAAAGAATTATCTGTTTATTATTAACTAATTAGTTTATGCTTGATAATTTTGGCTTATTTTTCTGTAAGTGTGTTTATTCCATATTGAATAAAGTTCTGAAACGATGAATACGTCAAAACATATAAGGGATATTTCATCCTGTTTCTTTCCCAGCTGCAATAATAATTCATAGAAACCAGTGACATGACATTCAGTGTAAAATATGTTCTTTTGAATTTTACAATTAATCAGTAACAAAGCACCAAGGACCAGTAAACATTGCACACATTTGAAAAAAAATAGATGCGACCAACATGATTTTACTGTCTGAATTGGCTTGACTTTCACCGCCTGCGTTTAAGTTTGAAGGATTATTTTTTCGATTTCACTGGATCAGAATATATATGTATAAATTCAATGAGACAGCTGCGTACTTCGGTTAACGACGGGCATAATGCTCTGACAAAATTCACTAGAGGAATGAATGCTACAAAGTTCTGGAATAGATTTTCTGGAAAAGGCGAAACGAAAACTCTGTTCTACAACCTGAGCGTCCTTCTAATTGTTTACATTTGCTGCAGGAAAAATTTAAATATTGCTGACGTTGTTTTGATGAAAGGTATCTCTCCCCCTAAGCAGAAACAGTGTGCTCTACTGTAGTAATTATGTGGCAGATGACCACAACAAATTTTTTTTATTGGTACTACTATATCGCAACTTGAATGCAAGACTACCAATGCTCAAAATAACTTGTATACGGTAAATGAGATTTTTTTACATGGCCAGCCATAGGTTTAACCGCGGTTGTGTGGCGTTCCACCCCTACAACTGTACCCTTTATACAGGGGTAAATGAGATTAAAAGAATAGTGCCTTTAACAAGTTTTACAAGTTCTACGTCAGAAAGGGAATGTGAAGTGTTAAGACTTTAATATATGAGGATACGTTATTCAATACATTTAAAACATAGTCTGTATACATACGAGGAAAAAAATAAATCTCTTTCCCGAAGAGCAACGCCCGTTTGTATGCTGTACGTCCAGTAAAAATAAATGATACCACAGAATTTCACTGTCTAGTAGTAGAAATTTTCCACCATCTGGCATAAATTTTACCAAATGTCGATTTTGTGAGTTAGACTTGCACTCTGGGCACGATGTTCTTCAAATATGTTTAGATGTTATCAATGGTTCATCGGACTGCAGTGATTATATTATCACCGGTTACGGGTGAAGAATTTTGGTTCATTAAACTTTTTTTACCTTATATTGTGGGTGTAGAGTAGACGGTCTACCTCGAGTAGCTCTACTGCTCTCTTTTGTGGTCACAACTTTTACCCAATTAGACTACCGGTAACTATTCGTAGGCAGTTATCAGCGTCACTTGCACTTATTGCGAACTTGCGGTACGATAGTGGGGGCACGTGTGATGGTTTGCAGAAAGTCTGCAAAGTTTATTTAATTTATAGTAGATTGGAAATACTATGATCAGAATCGAAATTGCCGAATGTAGGTGCTGAAACTGCTGCTTTATGTGTTGAGTAGATACAATGTACACCACAACACTTTGTTATTTTTAAATGGGCTGTGTTTTGCTACCAACATCTGCTCGTATAAATTTCCAGCGGTAATACAGAAATGGGGTAGAAAAAAAGCCCAGAATTTTACAACTCACTTTCGCTTCACGTTGTCGCGTTTGTCGGTGTACAACAGTGTTTACGTCGATTGACTCGATTACCCTTAACCCTGTTAACGGCGTTTTCGTTTCACGGAGATTAACTTCACAGTCGAAGTGAGGTTTGGATAGAACGTTCTAAACTTCCCTCCCCCCCCAACCCCTCTTTCAAACATCAATATGCTCGTGCTTCAGCCCGCCTCTCTCCCCAGTTCGTTTATTTTCAGAAGCCGCATTAACATCGTCGTCTGTTGCTTTTTTCGATTTCAGTCTCGTCCCTCGCCCCGTATTTATTTTTTTTTTTCGCTGGCCCGGAGAACGTGATTAAAAAATCCGACTTGACACTCTGAGGTCCCGGGATCGACAGGCTGCGATCACGTTGAATGCTCTTTCCACTATCATCACCCTCACGTTACACCGTCCTCCCTCCAGCCTTCACCAAACATTACGCCGTAGAGAAGCTCATCCAATATAAGCCGATCCGCCCCCTTTCTCTGGGCGACGCCACCCCCCCTCCCCCGCTTCACCCCTCGCGGCGGCGAGCGCCACGTATTGTATAAACAATCTCATCGCGGATACAAGCCCGGAGAGGGAGGCAAGAGCTGAAAAAAAAGTGAAGGGTGGCTTCGAAGGGGTATTATTCCAGGTTATAAGGGCCCCGAGGCAGCAGTTCATTCTCCTACCGCCGACGTGGTGCGCCCTGAAGGATCGACTAATATAAAACACTTTTTGTTACCAAGAGGTTGGTTGGAGGGAGACGGGGTCAACAGTTCTCATGGCTCCGGCTGTATTATTCCGAGGAGCAGCCAAGGGAGGTTGCTGTTGGAATGGTGCAGTTGCTTCTCCTTTGCCTTATTTACTACTTGGGAAGAAGTNCTTCGCCGAACCCCCTCCGGCCATGATCTCCGGGTCGAGTTCGATTCAGAACCCCCCGGGTTGTAGATCACCCGGCCCGTGAGGGAGGAGGCTGACTTCACGAGGGCCTCTCTTCGGCTTACGCACTCGCCGGGTCGTACGTCACCCTCGCTCCCACGAGCCTCTTCACTTGCACGTCGAGCTGGCGGTGCTCCTGTGACGTGACTCACGTCGCGACGGAACCCGAGGAACTGCGTCGCGAACAACCACTGCGCAGCTGTTACCGGCTGTGTGTTCGAAATGCACGGGTTTCCTCACGAAACTCGGTGGTGTAGTGGTTAAACTACTCACCCCTATCGTCGGTGAACCGTATTCGATTCTCAGCGGGGTTGTTCCCGGATTTTTGTAAGTGGGAATCTGGACGATGCCGTTGGTCGTCGGGTTTTCTCGGGGATCTTCCGTCTCCCCTTCATTCCGGTGCTGAACCATACTCACCTAGCTTCACCCTATTCGGCTCTCAAGACTTCGATGTTAAGATATCTTCATCCACTCACGAATTAAACTATTAAACGTGCTGATCTACGGAAAGAACGGACACTTCAGACGAGGCTTTCAGAGTGCTTTCAAGACGCCACGCACATTACAATCACCGTTTCAGAGCGCTCCACGGCGGCTGAAATCGTTTTTATAAGGCTATGTATCTCAATAATATACGCGTCAGATGCATACAAAAATACTTATCGCCCTGCGTCGAGCCTTGCTGCAGACGTGCTCTCAATAATATGCCAGCGTGGACGCTTAGAGTAGCGTAGGTACATGCCATTCAGGGTTACTACTTCTCACTTCTCTGAAGACCTGCTGAAGTCACAGTTTCGGTTACCGATTACGTATCCTTCCACTGCATGTTAACATAAAGACTGCCATGTGACTTATAGGTTTTAACTGTTAAATGCTTTGTTTACTGTTTTCACCTTTTCAAAGAATTCTTTCATATTAAAAAACCTTTACGTACGAATTTTCACAATTTAGGCCTATAACCATATTTAGTTCAGCTATATGACTTTTATAAATAATGAGTATATTGACGATAGGTAGTTCTTACAATAATTATTTGCTTTATTGTTATACGTTAACGTTTTGCCTTGACTAACGCTGTTACAACCGTGGGAGAAAGGACTTAAGTACTAACCTCTTATTATTGTTATGTTTTGGGTTCATTCGTTAAAAGGTCGGCCTCAGTTGAAATAAAACGAAGGAGGAACTAGTTCAATGAAGTNGTTATGTTTTGGGTTCATTCGTTAAAAGGTCGGCCTCAGTTGAAATAAAACGAAGGAGGAACTAGTTCAATGAAGGAGACAGTTAATCCAAACACGCAACTCGTGTCGCTTATTATTTGTACGTATCAGCAACAAACATAAAACATAGTGTTTAAACATGCACACAAATAGGCCTACCGTAACGTTTATTCCGCTTATATTTCATTGCACAGGTACGTAATTTTTACTTGGTTTATTTATTTANGTTATGTTTTGGGTTCATTCGTTAAAAGGTCGGCCTCAGTTGAAATAAAACGAAGGAGGAACTAGTTCAATGAAGTAGACAGTTAATCCAAACACGCAACTCGTGTCGCTTATTATTTGTACGTATCAGCAACAAACATAAAACATAGTGTTTAAACATGCACACATATAGGCCTACCGTAACGTTTATTCCGCTTATATTTCATTGCACAGGTACGTAATTTTTACTTGGTTTATTTATTTATTTAAAATTTTCTGGCTGAGCTTAATAATTTGTTGGGACTATGGCAAAAAATTCCAATCACAGAAGCGTAATCACGTTACACAATCGTGTAACGTAACTTTCAAATAATTGATTTCGTTATGAAAACAATTCATGGTTAAAACGTATAAATTTCGCACGTGCAATGTTTGCAACCGCACACACACACACACACATACAAGCCCAGCGTAACGAACATGGCGTGACGCCGACACAACAATGCCTGTCACACGCAGCGGTCACGGCACGCATTACAGGATCCTCCCTCGTAAAGACAGATCTATCACAACATCGTTACTTGCCTAGGGAGGTTTGAACAACACAACGTGCGTTAACTTGGTGTATAAATTTAAGGAACATTTCGGAGGAATAAAAATTAACGCTTCGTTCAGTCAAGAGTAACACGCCACGTGTCATCGTCATGTCGCCACACTTCTACCAACTTCGGATTTGTAACCGTCAACGTCATCACATCAAAATATATCGTAGTAAAGTATTAAAACATTAAATTCTCCTTTCAGTTGTTAATTATAAATTAAAAAAATAATTGTATTTTCTAAGATAAGTATTAACATGCTAAAGTTGGAAACATAAAATTTTCCCGCTATTATTAGTGGTGCGAAACTTCCAGAGACAGAGAGAGAGAGAGAGAGAGAGAGTGAGCGAGTGGCAAGCTCTGTTCCGCGTGGTCAAGTTTTTTCCTCAGACGGAAAAATACACCATGTTAGTAGGGCTCACGCGCCGTAATTTCCGCTGATATTTTTAACTGTAAAAATTAAATATGTTTCCACCAGTGCTACCTAAAAATTTATTAATTTCAATAGGCAACGTTTAATTAGCAATTGGCATACAAAAAATATTGGGTAAAACTATATTTTAACTGAGAACTATTTCTTACTAGCCATTGCCAACACATTGCTGCCCTCGCTGTTTTTAATTCGTATTGAATACGAAATAAATATTGCAAGTTATAGAGGATACTAATTTAATGTTTCGTTTATTCAACGATATAATACTTTATTGGTAATCACAGTGTGACACATTTGTGGTATGCAAGTTATTTAAAAAAAAACGCGGGAGTTAAACTGATATAAACCTATATTAAAAAATAAATTTTAAAAATTTTAACATTTCTTGTAGGGCAAGATCTGAACGCGAATTAAAATACTTGCAGTTCGTAAATATTACCACAGAAAGTTGTGACGAGGTATGTTATAAATAGTACGTTAGCTATAATAATGTGACATACGTAAATTTTACAGTTTCTGGTTATGTTTAATAGTTTAAGGTGTTGCTAAAAGGTTCAGGTGCCTGATGCTACGTTCTCATGTTTAAATAATAAATCTAAGTGGCATGCATATCCTAATGGCCACACAACGGTAATTTTCTGGTTGCACTGGCCAAGAAATCTTTGTTTGTCCCGTCATCGTTCGTTCCCGAAACCCGAATCTAAGAAAATAAAGAAACATTCAATATTTTGTATTTACAGACGCGAGCTCTGTTTTTCGTCATTACGGATCACTTTTACGTACATTTACTGTACATTTTCGTAAAATCCCAAGACTGTAAGGAAAATTTGAACAGCGTGTAATCAAGACTGTAAGTAAACTTTCAACAGTGTGCACTCTTAACATCCTGTCGTTCCTTATACTTGGACGTATCTTCGATATTTTAATATCATAATAAGCTTGACAAAATAAACAGGCTAAAATTTCAAGACAATATATATATTTTTTTTGCCTCGTGAAAATAAAGTAGGCCCATAATAATTGCGAAAGCTTTTGCATCAGTACTAAAGAATAAGTTATATAATATCCAATATACCAGGAAATGCTCGCGATATTCCTTCTACAGACACGGTGTACGTGAGTGGAACACACATGTCGTTCAACATCAGGTGGATCACTGTAAGTGACGAAGAATTACTATTAAGTTGAAATATGTTGAAATATTTCGGTTGATTAACAGCGCACTAAAAAATTAGGAAAAATTACACCGCAATATCTCATCTATTTCTATAATTCCAGTAGCCAAATTTCACTGTTATTATTTATGAAGGGTGTTTCTGAACTATTGTAACGAAATTAGGGAGGTGATTCCTGAGATCGAAACAAGCAAAAATGTTCCTGTGAACATGTGCTGCAACGCGTTGTTATTGAGTCACAGGACGGTACATTGTCCACGTCACAGGCGATGCTCGAAGTGTCCGCCAAGGAGAGCAATGCATGCGTTGGGAACGACTCGCCATGGACTGGCGAAGCCGCTCCGAGATACCCGGCTCATGTCGAACAGCTGCGCACGCGTTATACATACGCTGTTCCGAGTCGTTGATGACACTTACCGGCATACTATACACCACACTTGTCATGTGTCCCCACAGCTAATAGTCCAGTGGATGAAGGTCGTGTTACCACAAAGTGAAACACCTGATCTCAATAACAACGCTTTGTAGGGCATACGTTCACAGGAAATTTGTTGCTTGTTTTGATCCCAGGAATCACCTACGGAAGTTTCGTATAATAGTTTAGAAACATTAT
>NQII01001676.1:455070-486158 GCA_002778355.1 Clitarchus hookeri
TTTTCCTGAATTTTCTTTGCTATAAACCTCACGGAGCCCGAGACCTTTCCAACGAATGCAAAACCGTGGAAATCGGTTCGTGCGTTCTGGAGTTATAGCGTCAGGAAGGAAAACCCGACTTATTTGTATGTGGCAGCAGTGTCTCCACTGACATCAGTTTCATTTTACACCTACATATGTCAGTTTTTTTTTTTTTACTCTTCGTCAATGTAAATTTAGCCTACAAATTAGTGAAATGACATAATACTTTGTACAACTAACTTTACATAGATTAGTGTAAAATTACTATTACTATGTAGCAGAAAAAAAACTGTAACATTCGTGTGTTTTCGCTCCACGGCAAGTAAATTCATACAGACTTCGCGAATGTAATTTCGCCACTGTGTATGTGCATTTTCTCACTAACAAAGAAGTAAAATCGCAGATTCACTGTAATTGTAATTACACAATTACTGTACATTGTTTACTGTTTTACTAAGCAATTTTACTACCAGCATATGTTCTCTTACAACTGCGTAATGTTAATTCACATTCTTTGCAAGTGTGTCATTATAATTTTTCTGTTATTTTATTCTATAACTTGGTAATTTAATATAGTTATAATAAGTTATCTCGAAAATGTAAGTTACAATTGACTTCAGATATAGAATACGTAGTTATATACAAAAGCCAGCATATTCCATCAGCGGGAGTTAAGTTTTCTATTTTAACACACAAAAGGAGTTCGAAGTAGTTCTACCCCCTACCGCTAGATCGCATGTTTTTACAAATACTTGTTGTTATATTTGAATTCACAGGAACATTAGTGTAATATTACAAATACTATACTCGTTTTAGCAAATTACACATATAAATGTAAAATTACAGAAAATATGCATTGTAAATATACGCTCACAGATACTACAGAATGTAATGCAAGTTTACTCACACATGTTCATTGTAAATTTACATAATTGAAGATATACAACTATACTGACATAGGATGTTCACTACAACTACACAGTAATCCAAGGCACAAAACTATCTTACACAGAACAAAAAAAAAACCTGAAGTTTTAAAAGAGTGAGTGAGTGTATTTCTAAAAACACTTGAAAATGTGTTAATAAACGACAACATTAATGTAACGATTTCCGAATTTAAAGTTTTGTTTATATTTTGACTTTCTTTTGGGGTGTATGTTTATTTATTTTGGAGACATAATTATTAATTTAATTTTTAAGCCCCTACCTTAAGGAATAGCTTGTTTTGTACAACCAGTTTATCACATCTCAATTTATATTTAAAACACACTTTAGTTTGTTTACTTTTTACGTATTGACAGTTCTATATTTTTATTTGTTACGTGAGAACTGAGCTCTGATATGTTTGTCGGAGTTAATTTTAATTTTTGTCGTCGTTTTTCTCTTTGAATTTCTACCTGGTTTTATCCAGCAGTTTTGGCAACGGAGAAAGGTATAAATCACAGTATTGATGTAGAAGGGAGTGACGTCTTTTAGGAATTTCCCGTGTAATAAGCGTCGTAGTGTGAACCCCGGTGAATAATTACTCTCTCTCTCTCTTTTCAGACGCCTTGATGAGCGGATCAACGTAAGATTTTGTCTGTAAGGTTTGCATATAATTTTGATATAACCGCCCATCGTAAGAATAGGTATGGCGTTAGGGAGGCACTAGGTTACCTTAAATATGCGGGGCATGAAAGAAGAAACCTGAGTAGCATTGTAATAGGTTTTTGGATTTTTTTTTAAAGAACTTTAGCAGCTGTCTCAATCAATATGTTAAATAAGGCCTACAGAGTCTGGGTAATATGCAAAATATCATTTTACGTTTGAAAGCTACAGATTTTCATTGTTTTATTTTGAATTTTCTAAATTAATTTCAATTGGATGAGAGTGATTTTGGATGATTTAAAATTTTATCTGACATTTTCAAGAAGCACGTTCAAGTTTCCACGAACATTAAGAGAAGCCAATAGTGAGAATCTTGTGTTCTTAAACTGAGTTACCACTGCAAACATTTTTAGGATTTTATTGATCAGAAATCTTAAGAGCCAGTGCCTGATTAACTTACGTAAATTATCTTTTTGTTTACTGATGTTTAAAGAGGTGATTTAGTATGCTATTTCATTTCAAACAGAATATAATTTATTTTGACCGCTATTTGTCATGGTTTTTTATTTATTTAACAGAACACACTTAATTGATGATTTTTCATATTAATTATGAGTGCATATTTCAAGTAAGATTTTTCAATTAATAAATCAACTATTTTCTCACAATTACTTGTTGCGTTGTGCTTCACAGAGAAGTTGAAGTAGTTGAGAGTTTCTTTATTCAGTGATTTACATGATTCGTCTCATTAATATTTTTCATACAAATTGTTTGGAAATTGTCTTTTCTGTTCTGATATGCTAAATCAGAAGGTAAATGTGTCTGGTATTTTGTCTTATCAAGTATAGTCTTTAACACGTCAGTATTGCTGCAGTGGCTACTTACGTGTGTTTTAATTTAACAGTCAAAGGGATGCNAAACATGCCATATAGTTTATTAGTGGGTTCTTCACACTTTTCGAATCAAACCCTTGAAATATCACCTTATGCATGACGTTGTTAGTTTTTTCTTAAATATGCCGCTTATTACAAGCGTTTTTTTTGTACATGCGTTAACATAAAAGTAATTTNGCGTTTTTTTTGTACATGCGTTAACATAAAAGTAATTTATTTTACGTTAAATTTAGCTATAAATTATATCATATCTAAAAATTACAATATTGCAATAATAATTACAATGTATAAGAACACGGAGAAAAACGACGTCGCGGTAAAGCCTAGTAATTAATATTCTTTTATGCAAAATAATATTACATTGACGGCAAATGAATGCGGTGCGTTGTTCCTTGGTGTCATTTTCTAAACTTTGGTTGACTTTGTTTGCATGAGGCGGAGGGATTTCCTGAAAGTAGAAAATTCGCAGGGGTTCAAAAAATTTGGATGTAACCGTGAATGGACTTGCCATTGGGTGATTTTTCAAAGCTTCAATTCAAAAAGTGTGAAGAAACTGCGAATATTCCGTATAAGCGTTATTTCACGCACAAAATAATTTTAAAAGTAGCTTAATGGCCCAACCTGTCTGCAGATATTTTGCTTGAGCTATAAGCCTTGAGTTTGGGCTGTAAGGGCGAATCGTAATCACTCGACACTCGTCTCATCGCCTCTACGCGCAAGGCGCTGAATNCACTCGCCTCATCGTCTCTACGCGCAAGGCGCTGAATTGGCATGCTGGCTTCCCGTCGGCTACTCGCCTGAACATGACTTTGAGTGGTGACCCTATATTTTTATTGCACGCTTAATGGAGATAAGAGAACGACGCGTGTCTAAAGACAAATTTGGATTTTATGTATATATAGAAAATTAAGCAGCTCAAACTGATCCTGAAAACACCTGTTTAAGCTGTTTTCGCACCAAAAAAAAAATCCTTGTAGTTGAAATGGGTTTGTGAAACTTGTCTTTTGGAACGAAAAGTTTTTTGATTGTTTTCCGTGCTAAGACCCTACTACAATATATAAAACCGTTATTTTTATTATGTATGTTGTATCAAATATGCGCAATGGAATACATACGCTAGTCAGGCGGAGACCCTTAAGGGAGCTGGTCATCCAAATATTAATTTTATATTTATACGAACGGCTGTTCATTTTGTAGATATTACTTTCCAGCATTTCCTCGCATAAAAATTATTCTGAACAGCACATTTTTTTTTTGCACAACAGCACGACAAAAACACACTTTTTATCTATTTCCAAAGCACAAATAATAAAATAACAACTCAAGAAAAATTACATTTTTCATATCAAAATTTCCCAAAATAAGGAAATATTTGCATATTTGCAAACGTATATGATTTTCAAAAAGTAAAATTTGGCGAATCAACCTTTACAATAAATCAAAACATGAACCTCAAGTAAACCTTATGAAAGTTTCAGTAAACGAGTTTCCATTTTATTTTTACGACACGTAATCACTAAAATTTCAATTTAAACATTGCATGATGTAAAACATTGTGACCTGAACTTTTTTTGTACAGAAAAAAGTACTTGCAAGCAATGTATACAAGTTGAGCTGCATTTAGTTAAAATATAAGCAATTAATTGTTTAATGACCAGCGCTCTTAAGGTATACGTCTGGTCAGGCGCCACCAAACAGAACGCCGAGCTGCAGTCACATAGTTGTTTAAAAACTTAAATATTTTTGAGCTATATCTGTGCTGCAAAAAAATGTTTGTAATTTTACACTAAATGTATGTGGCAGCAGTGTCTCCACTGACATCAGTTTTATTTTACACCTACATATGTCAGTGTTTTTTTTTACTCTTCGTCAATGTAAATTTAGCCTACAAATTAGTGAAATGACATAATGCTTTGTTCAACTAACTTTACATAGAATAGTGTAAAATTACTATTACTATGTAGCAGAAAATAAACTGTAACATTCGTGTGTTTTCGCTCCACGGCAAGTAAATTCATACAGACTTCGCGAATGTAATTTCACCACTGTGTATGTGCATTTTCTCACTAACAAAGCAGTAAAATCGCAGATTCACTGTAATTGTAATTACACAATTACTGTACATTGTTTATTGTTTTACTAAGCAATTTTACTACCAGCATATGTTCTCTTACAACTGCGTCATGTTAATTCACATTCTTTGCAAGTGTGTCATTATAATTTTTCTGTTATTTTATTCTTTAACTTCGTAATTTAATAGAGTTATAATAAGTTATCTCGAAAATGTAAGTTACAATTTACTTCAGATATAGAATACGTAGTTATATACAAAAGCCAGCATATTCCATCAGCGGGAGTTAAGATTTCTATTTTAACACACAAAAGGAGTTCGAAGTAGTTCTACCCCCTACCGCTAGATCGCATGTTTTTCAAATACTTGTTGTTATATTTGAATTCACAGGATCATTAGTGTAATATTACAAATACTATACTCGTTTTAGCAAATTACACATATAAATGTAAAATTACAGAAAATATGCATTGTAAATATACGCTCACAGATACTACAGAATGTAATGCAAGTTTACTCACACATGTTCATTGTAAATTTACATAATTGAAGATATACAACTATACTGACATAGGATGTTCACTACAATTACACAGTAATCCAAGGCACAAAACTATCTTACACGGAACAAAAGAAAACCTGAAGTTTTAAAAGAGTGAGTGAGTGTATTTCTAAAAACACTTGAAAATGTGTCAATAAACGACAACATTAATGTACCGATTTCCGAATTTAAAGTTTTGTTTATATTTTGACTTTCTTTTGGGGTGTATGTTTATTTATTTTGGAGACATAATTATTAATTTAATTTTAAAGCCCCTACCTTAAGGAATAGCTTGTTTTGTACAACCAGTTTATCACATCTCAATTTATATTTATAACACACTTTAGTTTTTTTACTTTTTACGTATTGACAGTTCTATATTTTTGTTTGTTACGTGAGAACTGAGCTCTGATATCTTTGTCGGAGTTAATTCTAATTTTTGTCGTCGTTTTTCTCTTTGCATTTCTACCTGGTTTTATCCAGTAGTTTTGGCCAAGGAGAAAGGTATAAATTACAGTATTGATGTAGAAGGGAGTGACGTCTTTTAGGAATTTCCCGTGTAATAAGCGTCGTAGTGTGAACCCCGGTGAATAATAACTCTCTCTCTCTTTTCAGACGCCTTGATGAGCGGATCAACGTAAGATTTTGTCTGTAAGGTTTGCATATAATTTTGATATAACCGCCCATCGTAAGAATAGGTATGGCGTTAGGGAGGCACTAGGTTACCTTAAATATGCGGGGCATGAAAGAAGAAACCTGAGTAGCATTGTAATAGGTATTTGGACTTTTTTTTAAGAACTTTAGCAGCTGTCTCAATCAATATGTTAAATAAGGCCTACAGAGTCTGGGTAATATGCATAATATCATTTTACGTTTGAAAACTACAGATTTTCATTGTTTTATTTTGGATTTTCTAAATTAATTTCAATTGGATGAGAGTGATTTTGGACGATTTTAAATTTTATCTGACATTTTTAAGAAGCACTTTCAAGTTTCCACGAACATTAAGAGAAGCCAATAGTGAGAATCTTATGTTCTTAAGCTGAGTTACCACTGCAAACATTTTTAGGATTTTATTGATCAGAAATCTTAAGAGCCAGAGCCTGATTAACTTACGTAAATTATCTTTTTGTTTACTGATGTTTAAAGAGGTGATTTAGTATGCTTTTTCATTTCAAACTGAACATAATTTATTTTTACCGCTATTTGTCATGGTTTTTCATTTATTTAACACAACACACTTAATTGATGATTTTTCATATTAATTATGAGTGCATATTTCAAGTAAGATTTTTCAATTAATAAATCAACTATTTTCTCACAATTACTTGTTGCGTTGTGCTTCGCAGAGAAGTTGAAGTAGTTGAGAGTTTCTTTATTCAGTGATTTACATGATTTGTCTCATAAATATTTTTTATACAAATAGTTTGGAAATTGTCTTTTCTGTTCTGATATGCTAAAACAGAAGGTTAATGTGTCTGGTATTTTGTCTTATGAAGTATAGTCTTTAACACGTCAGTATTGCTGCAGTGGCTACTTACGTGTGTTTTAATTTAACAGTCAAAGGGATGCNAAGTATAGTCTTTAACACGTCAGTATTGCTGCAGTGGCTACTTACGTGTGTTTTAATTTAACAGTCAAAGGGATGCCGACTTGCGTCGCGTCATTATCCTCTTTGCTAGACGCCGCGATCATAGATTAAGCAAGCGGAAATATAGGAACTTACTGCAGGCATCATTCGCACGCTCGACAAAATTTCACACATACCTTAAATGGCATGATTTTCTCTTTATCACAAGAAAATATAATACAAAATTTTTTTTTTTTCACACACTACGGAAAGGCAAAAACCTATCCCTCTTCATGGTGTTTATTAAGCCACACATACATGTATTTTCACCAAAGACATATAGTACTCTCTAAATTATTAAGAACAACAATGTAAAATAACACGTACTGTAGTGGTTTTTACAAATTTCACATACAAAATGTTAAATAACGAAAGATTTGTATTTGTAAATTTACACTTACATTTTACAGTTTGCGTACGAACAGAGTGTAAGAAATTTTCCACGTCCAAAGAGTAGTTTCCGTTTTCTATTTAATTCTGTATTGCGTAATTTTTAAAGCGAAAAATGCTAATACGAGTGTTCCAGGGGCCGGGATGGTGTAGAGGTCAGAATACTCGCCTCTGTCGGTACTTATAGTGATATACACTGAAGAGCGAAAAAAAAAACTGGTATAAGCGTGCGTATGCAAATAACAGAGGGATGGAACCAATCAGAGTAACGCGATGCAGTCGGCAGCTAGATCGGTTACTGCTGCTACAATGGCAGGTTATCAAGATTTAAGTGAGTTTGAACGTGGTGTTATAGTCGACGCACGAGAGATGGGACATAGCATCTCCGAGGTAGCGATAACATTTGGATGTTCACGTACGAACATTTCACGTGTGTGCCGTGAATATCGGGAAACCGGTAAAACATCACATCTTCGACATCGCTGCGGCCGGAAAAAGATCGTGAAAGAACGGGACAAACGACGACTGAAGAAAATCATTAAACGTGACAGACGTGCAACCCTTTTTCAAATTGGTGCAGATTGGATTTGTGAACTACCCTGCAGGATTCATGGTGTGAATTGCTTCCTGCATACCTTCATACATTTGTCGAGTCCATGCCACGTCGTCTTGCGGCACTTCTGCGTGCTCGGGGGGGACCCTACAATATATTAAGCAGGTGTACCAGTTTTTTTGGCTCTTCACTGTATATGTATGTGTGTGTTTTTTAGAAGATATCACAATACACAACCAGGAAACCGCATCAGTTTTATGAACATAGTTTGGAGTAAATAGTTTGTGTTCCTTTACAGCTTTTAGGTCCCTGAATTAGTTAGAAATACATTACTGAAGAACATGCAATGCAAATGCTTTACATTACTGTAAATATTTTTTATATGATGCATGTTTTTTCAAACGGACTGCTTAAATGTCATCATTCTACCAGCAAGCATGCTGGGCATGTCATATAACTTGTATGCGCAAACACTGTTTCTGCGTGTTCCACGTGTTATGTGCGTGGTATTGGACATAACACTCACAACGACACACATAAACACTGAGAGAGACAGGCCAGTACAAAGTAACAGTGCGTCAGCCAATAGTATTTCTCGGTAACGTAGTCGAATAAACCAAGTATAGTATATAAAAAAAATAAAGCTTAAAAAGTATGGCTACATCACGTCGGCAGGTTACGGAACGGGAAATTACGAATACCCACTGATATTTGACGATTTAGAAAAGCTACGTGGCATCAGTGTGAATAAAGTAACCCTGTTTTTCCGCAGAGATCACATCAGCTTGGGTATACCGTCGCATCACGAACAAGAAAAACTAAATCCTAACCGATAAACCCCACAACATGACTTCATAAGGTTTTTGAGTGTTATGAGCCACAATAACCTTGTGAATTTCCACAAAAATAAATGCAACGTAAATATTGTGTAACTATTCAACTAATCTCTGGGTAGTTTCTATTCATCAAAATTACGTAATTTTATTTTGTTCATTCACACGATTTAATTTGATGGTATAGGCCAGTCACAGTTAAGTGAGCAATTTTGTGGCCCTAGTTACTTTTTTCCTATCAGCCATTTTTTATCCTTCCACGACTTTTTAAAATAAATATTTCCATATAAGTAATAAACACAGTGTATATGTGAATATACATTTTACTGAACTTGGAAGTTAACATCTACAGCTACAATAAAATATAATTATTGACTATTATTCCAAATGAGACGGCTTCAAAAAGTGCTCATTTTACAGTGAATAGCCTATATGTATAGCAGAATATCATTACTACAAAACGATCTACAGTCTGTTCACGCTAAAGTAAGCACTTTTTAAATCAACCCGTAAAAAAGAATCACTGCTCATTTACTGCATGCAAGCTACCTTACATACTGGCAAGTAGTCCCCCAATTTGATTGGCAGTGAATTAAGTAAAATATTTATTAGCCTGGACGTTTTATTACGAGTGCAATGTTTAAATTTATGGCATATGAAGTTGGTGTTTTTCTGCTTTACGCGCTTTAGAGCACGGATTTTCATAATAGCGACACATTTCGACTCCTTATAATTCCACATTTTCACTTTACTGACGCATTAATAAAATCATTGGGTCCATGGCAAAGGAACTATTACATATGGCGGAAGGGTAAAAATGAGAAGAAAAATAGATTTCAGGCAGGACGTTCAAAAGTGCTCAGTTTACCGCGAATAACCTATATTTTGTGCCACTAGTGCAATGGCAAAACTCCGAGTAATAAAAATTATACCTATTGCAAAAGCATTTATAATTAGAATTAATTTCTGTCAGGAAAAATAATTACCACTGTGTAAAAGTACGAGTGCATAAATAAGCGTAAAATGCAACACACCACACATCGCCCGACTGTCACCATGTAAAGATGTAAATCGCTGTGTAAAATTTGACAAACTACAATAAAACCTGCTTCGGAAAACGAATGCTTAGTTATCGTAACTCGTGCTCACGCCGAGATATCGGAATCACCACTATTTTTCTTTACATTGTTGGATTTGTTTTGATCTTATTTATTACAATTCTATGATCTTTGAATGTTTTAGTTGTTTATATATAAATGAAATATTTTTAATGTTATGGGAATATGTTTTACCAGCTGTTATTTAATAAAAATAAAATAATTTTTCCTTTGTTTTTTACTAGCGGGTTGTAACTTTGTCCTTGAGACGTCTTCTGACGCCTGGAAGTCGGTGACGTCGATTAAGGACCGAGCCTGCATAGTACAGTGAGGGGTACATGACGAATCCCCCCCCCCCTCTCGATACAAGCGGCCAGCGACAATGCAGCGGAGGCGTGCGTGAGAGGCAGAGTGAGCGTTGAGTAGGAGAGTGAGAGGGGAAAGGGGTCGCGTGCTGGCCTGGAGCCGGCTCGGGTTGCCATGGCGACCCCGGAGCCTGCCACGTCATCTCTCATTACTCTCTGGGGACGTGAAGTCGCCCCGGCTCCCCAATAACTTTGGCCGTGTTCCCTTGCCTGCACTGTTGCAACTGCTAGAAAACTCGTCCGACGTTAGTGAGTGTGTGAAGGGGGGTTTTGGGTGACTCTTAACATCGAGGTCTTGACAGCCGATGAGGGTGATGCGAGGTGAGTATGGAGCAGCGCCGGAATGAAAGGGCGGGGGAAATGGGAGATCCCTGACAAAATCCGCCGACCAGCGACATTGTCCGGCACTATTCCCACTTGCGTAAGTACGGGAGCGACCCCGCAAGGAATCGAACCCGGTTCGCCTTGGTGGGAGGCGAGTAGTCTAACCACTACACCACCGCGACCCCGCGACGTTAGTATTGTATCAGGCACGTTCTCGAGTGCACACACTCGGCACACGCAGCAGGAACCAGTAACGAGAGTGGAGCCAGGAGAAGCAGGTTATACTGCGGCCACCCACGAGAGAGTGGCGAGGCACCCATTACACACATACTGTGACGTAAAATGCACTACTACGTTTAAGAGGCTGATGTGTTAATTAGCAAACAATTAGGTATATCACAGAGCAAAACACAGCTTACCTTGAAACAGTTTGCCGCAAGCCGCTGACGTTAACCTTACTTAGCACGTAGCTCGACTATCCTGGAAAACAAACATGTGTGTTCTAGACAGATGCCTACACTAATTAATGGCACCGTTGAACATCTCTTAGCTTTTTAACCGTTATCCTTTTTGTCACAGTGTCCTCTATCTGGGACGTTGCATACCGGTATTAAGAAGCTTTAATGGCCTGCACTGTGCACAGCTGAACATACTGTCCAATGAGAAAGGTTCCCTACTTGTGGGAGACATCATTCGCTGCTGAGACTATTTTCCGTAGCTTCACAAACCACTGCTGCCAGTAACATAGAGCACAGATAGATTTATATTGGTCCGGTGTAAGACAAAGCGTCGTCTGGATATCAGTTCAGTTCAGAACAAAATATGTGTGTGTTGCAACGCCTAAAAATTATATATTTATTTTCGGATGATAGGGTTAGCCTGCGTAAAGTTTCCAGCCTACAATTCGCGCCAATGCGACGTCACCACATGAAGCATTCTGTGCTCCAGACCACATGCAGTTGAATCGCCACATTAGCCGGAAGTAGACTGACGTACGATGTACACAGATGCGCCTCTAGACAGGTATCGGAACAACTTGTTTACACGTCTCGATCATTGCAGAAGTGACGGAACACGACCTCTCACACGCGTTCGCCAGCGTCGCTTACCCCCTGGCCAATACGCGCATGGGAATTTTTTTTCGCGTCTCTTCTACCAGAGAACAAATTGAAACAGTTACTAATTATAGACCGGCCGTTTCTCTGCTCCACGGCAGATCTGTGACGAATAATTTGGATTTGATAATTCTTCGTGACGCGTGTCCTTACCCGACATTGCAAAACGGGAGTCCAATGTCTTCTTCTCCCTCCTGGAAAAAAAAATCTTACGGCTATGACCTAATTTTTATTAAGATATGCCACGATTAAAATATTTTACTATAAAGGTACCCCCCCTAAACGTATATATATATATATATATACTTACAACGTGTTTTTGAATATCTTGTCGAATTCAAACAACAGCATATATGGGCTAATATGGACAAAAACTCCTGGCAGAATAATGTTCGGAAAAGTCATCCAGTTTAAAATGTTGTTAGGCGTACTCCGCAGCTACACGTACCTGCGAGCACATCAAGTTGCATACCGCGAAGGCGAACGGAATCACATCGGCCACAATGGAATCGATTTCTCGCATGTAGACGATCGCACCAACCAATTCCTTTCACCTTCGTGATATACAATTTGCTCTGCATGCAGGTACGTAAAGTTGCGCATTCCCAGCGTTGTTATGCTTCACTTAAAATTAAATTTAAAAATAATAGATGGGTTTTGCAAACATTTTGCTTCTAGGGTTTTTTGTTTTACATTAGCCCATACATGGTGTGGTTTGAATTTCAACATCTTATATATATATAAATATNTTGAAATTCAAACCACACCATGTATGGGCTAATGTAAAACAAAAAACCCTAGAAGCAAAATGTTTGCAAAACCCATCTATTATTTTTAAATATATATATTTATATTTATATTTTATATATATATATATTTTAAATATATATATATATATACACACACGTGTGTGTGTTTTCAAAGAATAGATAATGACTGATAATGCTATACACAAAACATTTTTATTACTGTTTAACAGTGGGGGATTTTGAAAGGATAATGTTTTGTAATGTCTCAATAAAAATTATGTTAAAAAAATTTAATTGATATTTTTTATTTAATACAACAACTTGATACAAAGATATCCCCTGCCAATAAAACTTCATCCTCGTGCCACAAGTGGCATAATTGCCACGGTTGGCCAACCCTGTTTTAATGTAAAAGTGTTACGGATAACTCTGCAACAACGCGCCGAGTAACGTGGGTTGTTTCAAACATACGCTGTACCTTTGCAAAGATGTCGGAAAACCGAGATAACGTTTTGACGAAGCCAATATAACTCGTCACCGACGCCAAACGGACACAAAGATACTGCACGCGCCTCAATTACTTTTGAGGGGCAAAGAAAGGCGATACGTTTGGTTCTATCGCCGTGTATGCTGACATCCTAGCTTGCGCAGGTTGTCACCTACTCCGCTCGCTGCTACATACCTTGCAGATACCAGGACCAAAAGCCGACTTGTGCGGCTACTTTGGTCGGAAGAATCACGGATAATAGAGAGAGGAACAACTCGGCTGCTGGCGTTTTGCGGCACACGTCGGCCATCGTATAGCAAATCCATCATTCTTTTTTTTTTTCGCGGTCATCCAAAGGCTTGTCACGCATTATTTTTACCCCAGCGCCTTTGCCCTTTGTAGGTAAGGTCCTTTAGCTAATCTCGTGACTTTCCCTCATTTGGCTCTATCGGACTATGTCACTTTTACGTTTTGTGGTTTTTTATCGATTTGGTGTACCATCATCTCTTTAATTGATTACTGTTGTATGTGATAGAATACATTATTTTATTTTACTGTCAAGCTGCCCAGAGGGTATGTGTGACGCGGTTGATCTGGCAACTCCCCCTCCCCCCTGATTATTGTAGCAGTCTGCGGGTTATTCTCCATGTCCTAATGTATTTTCTACCCCATTACTAACATTCGGCACACGGTTCCCTCCACTGGATCTCAGACTTGGGACAGGTTCGGTAACCGAGTACCGGCCCTCGCATCCAAGGCCCAGAGGGGTTAGAGAGAGTGCAGTTTATCGGTCTGGTTCCACACTGCAGTTTATCGGTCTGGCGACACAAGAATATGATGTTAAGGTGGCCGCCTGGTTGAAGGAATTTTGCAGGTCTGAGGCTTAAAAGCGTGGGAGCGGTAGCGGTGATCGAGGCATGCGCATCGCCTCTCTCGTCGCCTCTACACGCAAACCACTGAACTGGCGTACATCCTTGCAGTCGATAACGCGCCTCTAAGAGACTTTCAGCGGAGACACTACCATTTTATGACGTTATAATAAAAATAATGGTTTAGTGCACGTCCGTATTCCTTTATTAATGTTTTTCAGCTGATTGTTCATACTTAAAAGTGACCGTAAAAACACCCGTTTTAGTCATTTCACAATGACAAAAACATTCTTTAAAGATAAATGGAAGATCTGAACAACGCATAGAGACGCGTGACGTTTATTAAATACTACTATTCGTAAGCTGACCTCGCTCAGACACGTTGGACGGTTTTTTAATAAAACGTTTTCTGCTGGAGCTCTGCACACCGTTCAGCGTCCTACCCAGGCAGCCAACTAAATGGGGAAGCCAACTATGCCCGGTCTGGCAAGGCGGCAAGGAAGATTTTCCCAGTGCTGCACGGATGAAGCGCCCAAACACAGTGTGCCTGGGTCTCGCCGCGATCCCAAGCCACGACCCAGCCAAGAGCACACTCACCAGATCTCATCTTCTGCTTACTTCCCTCTAGCTGCTCTTGATAATCGACTAGACATTCGTGACTGGGCGGTGAGAGTTTACCAGGGCACGGCAGCTGTTGCGCAAAGCTGGTCGTACTTGGGCCTCGTCGCGATCCCATTCCAGGAACAGTCCAGCCTCCACAAGCATCACACACACAATCTTCCTCTATAATATGGTCATCATCAGGAACCCAACATACCATTCCTTATAAGTAAACACTGCACAATCCATCTTCCGTTCTGGCTTACCTTCTTTGCACCAACAAAATTTAAATTTAAAATTTCGATTTTTTTTTTGTCAGGGAGCACTAGACAACGGGCGTCTTACGACTCTAGGCCATTGCTCCGTGGACGACTTATAACGCGACACCGGAAATCACCATGTCGACCAGGGAATGGTTTATTTCCTACCGGTCCTAGCGCTGCGAGCGGATAAAGCATCCTGCGGAAATAACTTCCGGCCGCGCGTAGCATTTTCCTGTCCCCGAGCCACGTAAACCCTCGGCGCTTAATTTTTTCTCCAGGGACATAGGCGCTGAGTACAGGTTGAAAGAGGGAGCGGTGGCCCCTCAACTTGTCAACCAGGAGGGGCTGTGTTGATAGGCTGTGGTTGGTGGGTGACTATTTCATGTTTGTTATAGCTATTTGTAACTACTAGAGTCATTCTTTTTAATACGTATTTTATTTATAGGTAATTACGTAACCCAAACAGAAATGTTCAGTATATTTTATTCAAATATTTAACATTAAGATGTTCACAGAATGGACGGCGGGGGAAAAAGTGATAACATTAAACATGAATTTGAGTAAGGTTACAGAAAGTGTGAGATTTTCCCTTCTTCTGGAAACAAGAAGTCGACGCATATGTCCGGGGTCTCCTCGGAGGACCGACGTCGCTCGCGGGTAGTGGCCTAGTGAAGGAGGAAGCTTAATCGATTCCGTACCCGACGGTCGTTCGAGACCATCCGCCGCCACGAACGACTCATAAAATTTGAAATTTAGCAGTTCATTACTCATCTAAGCCGATAGAGCGATCGCCCCCAACCCAGGGAAACCTGGCTCGATTCCCGGCGGAGTCGCTCCCTAATACTTTAGCAGGTGGGAATCGTGCCAGACGATACCGCTGCTCAAAGGGTTTTCTCGGGGATCACCCTTCCTCCCCACCTTTGTATTCTGGCGCTGCTCCATCTCCAACTCGTTTCGCCCTCATCGGTTCTCAAGACCTTGTTGGTTGGAGCCGTCCAAACTTCTCCACTCTACTCCACTCATCGATGCCGTTTGGCGAATGTGGTGGTAACGTTAATTTTCCAGCTCGCTCTCGTCGTTTTCTTGTATGTAAACTCATAAATTGGGTTAGTACACCTGGAACTTTTTGGCGGGCACTATAGATAACATACCAAGCGAATAGAGGCAGTGTTAATACACTGGACTGGCATTTGTGAGGACCTGGGTTAGATTCACAATCCAGTCGTCCTGATTCTGGTTTTCCATAGTTTCCCGAAATCACTCCAGGCGAATGCTGGGACGGTATCTCAATGCAGGCCATGGCCAATTCCTTCCTCGTTCCTGCTTCTCTGATACAGACAGTTCCGTCTCTCATGACCTCTGACGTAATTTTATGTTTGAAAATTACACATTTAAATAATTTAGGGGAAGAGTAGTAGAAAATACCCGACTTTGGCTTTTCGGCGTCGGAGCCGGATCCAGCCACCGCCATCTTGGAATTTCCCTTTTCCCCTCAAAATTTTCTTTTTCCCCTTTAAAATCAAATAAATTTCCTTAAAAATGTATTTTCTCCCTTCAAAATTTTCCGTTTTTCCCTAAAAAAAAAAAAAAGCACCGATCCCCCAGCTGCAAAACCTAACTGCAGAAAGGCAATTTTCAGTCAATTGCGAGGTTTCGGGAGGCTCGCTTCTCGAGGGCAGAGCAGTGGCGGCCTTATTAGTTTTATTGTCGTAGGGTATGCCAAATCGATACGCGGGATCCAGGACAGGAGTCAGGTCTAACCATCAGCCATCTTGATTCCGTCAGCAATTTTAAACATCATGTAGGATTCGGTGACCTTGACACCATGAACTTGAATGACCTAGAACCCAAAAATTCAAGACAATTCCCAATAATTTATTTTAAAAATACGTATCAAATTATTTTAAAATTTTATAAATTTGTATTAAAATTATTTTAAAAATAATATTAAATATGTTATTAAAAAAACTTACACTTACGTAGGTCCCCTTCCCCAGCTCCATGTCAATCAGACGACCGACCCTCTTCCAATCACTCANAAAAAACTTACACTTACGTAGGTCCCCTTCCCCAGCTCCATGTCAATCAGACGACCGACCCTCTTCCAATCACTCAAACTGTCTTAACATTCCCCTCCCCTACCAATGTTTATCGTTTGTTAATAAGTCAGCAGGCCACCACCCTTACTCATTCCATCGTATGCAGTCATCTTGGATTTTTTCATTTTATAATTAGTTTATACCTTGCTGGGGGCCACCATCTTGGATTGCATATGTTTACTTTTACATCACCTAGGTGGCGCTAGTGTATTAATAATCAATTTCACCACCAGGCGAGCTGGCGATGTAGCCGCTAGGTGAGAGCCGTATTTCTTTATGTTTTTTAAGTATAGGTTGTGCTTTCGGCACCCTCCATATTGGATTATATTTGCAATGTTTAATTAGTGCTAATGTCTCTNTTTAAGTATAGGTTGTGCTTTCGGCACCCTCCATATTGGATTATATTTGCAATGTTTAATTAGTGCTAATGTCTCTATTATGCAGCCTGCTATCAACCTGTACCGAATGATTACATTGACCATTCCTGCAAAAAACATAAATGGTAATGTTTATTTTATTTATTAATTTAGTAGTGTAAGCATTTTATAAAAAAAATTTTATATAAAATGGGGTATTTAAAAATAAATAGATCACAAAATATGGTTGTATACTAATTTAATTTAGTAATGTACAAAATGAGAAACAAACACTGGTTTATTAATTACAATCTTCTGTGTTCACCGCTCGATGTCGGCAAAGTCGACACAGTAATTGTTGCTGGCTGGAAAACCCCACCACTTGACACGCGACAGTTCATTATGCCTTTTCAGCAAATTTATCGACCAAACACACATCTAGAAACTTTGTAGGCAGGATCTCCTCTGTGTAGAAACCGCCATGGATGGGTTCATTGTTCAAATCTTCGGGAAAGTAGGCCCTCGTAGCATAGTTGCGTATAAGTCACGCACGAAAGAGTTCGGGGCTCCAGTTCGCCGAGAGCCCTTTCTCGAAGATTCCTTTCTGCATTCGGCACGCGCCGTCTCCTGACGTCTTCAAGGCGCAGTGCCTTGGCGACAAAGACGCCGTCCGCCGCTCCCTGCTTTCATATCGGGCGCGCGTAGACTAACGAACGGCCGCGCCTTCCGACCGTTGTTGTGGATTCCTCGTGCTTTAGTTAAGCCGCTCGTGGCTCGTGTTCCCTATTAACGACGATATGTATGAAGAGGCCATCAGGCTAGCAAGGCCTGATTGCAGGAACATAATACCTCGCTGTCGGCGAGATGTTAAGCCCTTCCTACCATAGACAAAATAACGTGAAATGAGACCCTACAACTGAGACGCTAAGCAAATTAAATGCTGGTGGAAACCATATGGTGCGTGAGAAGAGGGAACATCCCAAATAAATCCACTGGCATCGACGACAACGGGGTCTACAGTTAGTTTTGTAAAGCAAAATTAATAAAGGAAGAGGAGAGATGTGTTAACGAAGATGGTTTCTCTCTAAATGGTAACTTCCTTAAATTGATGAGTTCAATTGCATGCTTTACAACCAAGCAAACGTATTTCCAATAAGCTCGTTTTATATTTTGTGTTGCATTTTAATTGGTGATAATTTTTTAATGCAGAGCAGCATCGCCTGTATTATGGAGTTTCTAACAAATCAGAATAAGGTGTTTTAACAGTTTGCGTTCAGGATGTTTGATTTATTTCCATTTCGTTGGTTACCAAAATTCTTCCTTGCAATAATTTATTTTAAAAAACCGAACTAAATTGCAAATAAATGTTATTTGTATGCTCCTAAAATTCCTTCAAATCCAAAAAATAAAACATTTACCGCAATGAAATTACTCTGAATGCATATGGTTAAGTATGTCACAACTTTTCATGTTTTTTTTATGAAGTTCGTTCATACTTATTTTATTAAATCTTTAAAATTACATTTCAAAAATCCCAACGCATAGTAGGTGTTGTGTCAAAATTGCTGTCATAGCAAACATTTTGGTGTAGGGAGGGGCCAGGCAAAGGGAAATTTTGAAAAGGAATGCTGGAGTAAAATATAGGGCCGTGGATTTATTACTGTGTGAATGAGTTCCATAAAGTTAAATGTGCAGTTAAATGTTATAGTTTAAGTAAAAAAAAGTTATCGAAATTCAGGAAGTGAAGACGGTGTTACATCTATAGAGACATGCTACATCAGTTCTTTTTGTGATCTAAACGGAACTATCTGCACCGTCTAAAAAACTGTTTATTTAAAAAAAAAATAATGTTAAAAGATTTAGTAATTACTAACCAGTTTTCGTACTGGCACAGAAATCATTAGTGGATTGAAAGCAGATTAATGTTACAGCGTGTGCGTTGGTTGGTCTTGCTATAGTCCATTCCCGGTATCTTTACACTTTTTGAATCAAACCTTTGAAAAATCACGCAGTGTATGTTGCAGTTGGTTTTTTTTTTTTTTTTTCCAAAATATGCCACGTTTCTTGAGCGTTTTATACTTCTGTTTACATAAATGTATTTTATTTTGGGCAAAAATTCACATTTCACATATTTTATCCATAAGATTTAATAAATATTTCGTTTTATTTTGTTTACGAAGAAAACCAGGGAGAAAACACACGTGTTGGTTGAACCTAGTAAGAAATATTTCTCGCAAAAAATGTTATCGAATTGAGTTCACACGAATGATGTGAGTTGTCTCTTTGGTATCTATCTCGTGTGCAGTCATTCCTTGCAAAGCGAGGCTATACATAAAACTCCGAAGAATGAAGCTCTCCTCCGTTGTAGTAACTTGCTTGACAAAAACATTATCATCCTTAGCAACATCACAATCGTAAGAACCAATATTCCGAAAAAAANTGTAGTAACTTGCTTGACAAAAACATTATCATCCTTAGCAACATCACAATCGTAAGAACCAATATTCCGAAAAAAAATCAGGTCTTGAAACATCCCTTTTCTTATAACAACGTGCTCGCCTCATGGCGTTGTGAAAACTAATTAAATTTCTCAAGTCTTTATAAACACACTGCTCCAGAACAACGCTTTCCATACTACTAACAAAACTCCGCGGCAGCGCTCGGTAAGGATAGGCGCTGCCGCACGGCACCTCAGCCATAAGCGCAAGGTTAAATAATCAGCGGATGTATGAAAATATACAGGGCTTCAGAAAAGTTTGAAGTAACTCTGAATGAACTATATATGTGAGACAGGAGGAACAATNAACGTAGTTTGTAATTGGGAAAGTTTAGGATGTGAAGGCCGCCTCTTTGATGGTACTTCAGATTGATTTAACCGGACCCGTCTATAATCACCGGCATTACCTTACATTGCCGACACCAACAAACAGTGACACATTTAGTGCCCAGACGCAACCCATTTAATCACCGGGTGAAAGTTAAAGCTTCGGAAAATGTTCAGCCGACTTTATAAACATACAGGGAAGAGAAAATGTTGTTAACGAAGCAAGCAGACTAAATTTGTAATTTACGCTGTATAAAAAAAAAACTATTTTTTTCTGAAGGAAGTACGCGAAGGCTCTGAGATAGGATCTTCAGAAGGCCTATTTCGTGCCAAATGTAAGTAACAGATATTTAGCTCAGCCTTAATGAGCCTCACAATTCCAGAGCGTAAGTGACAGAGCCATGTTTGTACTTTACATCAAAATCCTCATGGAAGAAAGAATTTTAGCTCTTGCATTTACTATTATCCTGCCTGCCCGTTTACATGTGCATAAACATTAAATTACATCTAACTTGGGAGAATTATTAGAATTGAAATCGCCGATGGCAAGGGTATCCAAGTTATGTATACGGCAATTCACAATCACTTTCAAAAAAAACCTTTGAGTGGAGTGGAGAGAGATTTGGGCAGCTCNAAGTTATGTATACGGCAATTCACAATCACTTTCAAAAAAAACCTTTGAGTGGAGTGGAGAGAGATTTGGGCAGCTATTAAAATCGACGTATTGAGAGCCGATAAGGGTTAAGTGACGTGAAAATGGTGAAATTCCGGAATACAAGGCCGGTGGAAGCAGGAGATCCCCGAGAAAAACCCGCTGACCAGCGGCATCGTCCGGCACGATTTCCACATGTACAAATCTGGGAGTGACCTCGCCGTGAATCGAGCTCGGTTCACCTGGGTAGTAGGTAAGTAGTCTGACCACTACACTACCGCGGCCCCCAAACCTTTGAGATAAAATCTCTACACAAAACTACATACGTTACATATATGTACAAACTGGCATGCGGGGTATTTGNTACATATATGTACAAACTGGCATGCGGGGTATTTGTAGAGTTAGCAGCGTATTCATAAAAGTGGTTCCTAACCCACTCAGACCCAGTGTACACAATGTGTGCACATTACGCACGTGTAAGTAATTGTTGTCTGTACTGCACACTGCGAAGCTCAATGGCCAATGATATTACCTGTAAGTAAATAATTCGCTAACCGCCTTACTAATCTAGTTCATAATTGGTTCATGTAACTGTAGCCGAACAAATATTGCCCACAGCTCACTGTCTGTGACAACGAAACAAGTGTTGTTTCGTCTTGTGTGCAGCACGCATCATAAAATGTTTTGTTTGCAACACCTCAAACCATAAAATAAATTGGGTCTGAAAGGGTTAAGGCCATATTTCACGATACATTTATATTTCACTTGCTGAAAGAGATTTATTTAAGTACCCCAAAATGTAAATATTTCTATTAAAATTATTAGAATTGTCTAATTATAGGACCGAAAATGCAACATTTTTGGAATATGGGAGCCACAAGTTTCTATACTCTTAATTAACTTTAACATCTAAATCACATGTCATGCGATGTATATAAAATCACAACATCTTAAATAAGTATCAACGAAATATAACAATCGGTTCTCGGGTACTGGCACCCTGGATCTATTATTAAGTAGATATTGATTGGTGTTTTTGGCCACACATTTTTATTCGTCCGAAATAAAATAAAAATATTTATTTATTTTCTTTGTACGAATAAAAATGTGTTGGCANCCACACATTTTTATTCGTCCGAAATAAAATAAAAATATTTATTTATTTTCTTTGTACGAATAAAAATGTGTTGGCGAAAACATCAATATCTATTTTAAAAGAGATTCAAGATACCAGTACCCGAGTACCCATTGTTAAGTATCCTTGATACCNAAAACATCAATATCTATTTTAAAAGAGATTCAAGATACCAGTACCCGAGTACCCATTGTTAAGTATCCTTGATACCGAATTAATATGTTGCGTATATGAAATTCATCACATAACATGTGATTGATTTGGCAAAATTAATTAACTTGGGCTCCCATATTCCAAAATTTTCAAGTTTTCAGTGATAAATTTTGAAAGTTATCATTATTTGCGTATAAATATTAACGTTTGTGAGGTCATTATGTAAATCTCTTTCAAAAAATAAAATAAGAAATTATCGTGAAATATGGCCACGTATTAAGAGTCTAAGATTTAAATTTATTGCCTTTGAAAGTAGTGTTTCCAGTTTTGAACGTATTAATAATAATATGAAATTACATGAATAAGTAAAATTTACATCGTTAACGATTTCCCGGTCTCACTTTGTGACTCATAAATACAATTATTAGGCACACTGGAATGTTAATTTTACATATGGCGGAAGATACAACATCAGAAACAAAATTAGATCCTAAGAAGTGCGTAATTAACCGTGAACCGCCATAGATCCATTGAAGATGACTGGTATGCATCAACACATTGTATTTGTAATGTTTTTTGCCATAGATCTCATTCTACTGTGCGTGAAAGTAAAAGACGGTAATACATTTCAAAAGAGCTACTTAATTGAGTTTTGTCCCCAGAGGAAGAGTAAAATGTGCGGCGGAAGGTACGAAAGGCGAACGCAAGCGAGGGTCTGTGCGGAAATCATGGCGGAAAGGAAGTGTATTTTCTTCCACTTGAGCTGTCAGGATAAGACCGCAGCACGAAACGAGCGAGGCAGAATGGAAAAATGTTTTACAGGAAGCAATTTTTTGTATTCGCCCTAAAATAATTTTTAANACGAAACGAGCGAGGCAGAATGGAAAAATGTTTTACAGGAAGCAATTTTTTGTATTCGCCCTAAAATAATTTTTAATGGACACAAAAGTTCTCCGGTGAAAACCAAATCAGTTTGGGTCTAGCCAGAAAAAAAAATTGGCAAATTGGCAACGTGAATGCAAACAATACATTTTGTAGCCGTCAATAAATATTTCTTTCAGCGATGCCCTCCGCCGGAAACATATTGTGTGGTTTTGCTTTACAGTTTCTAGAACGTGCAGGAACGGAGCAGTTGCCGATTGTCGGCAAAACACTTGTGTTTACAGGATCTTTCGCCATTGTTTAATGTTGATGTAAAATAAAAATGTTAGTTCGTACGCTTATAAATGCATTAACTGAAAAAAATGGGAATAGTTTAGACTGACATAAAGGAATTTACAATAGAACTGCAATAAAAATTACACGAAAGTGATAAAAGGTTATAAAATTTTCGATTAATATACTACAACGTCGTTTTCGAGGTGGATAAGTGTGCGAATTAGTAAAACTGGTGATCACTTTTACAAGAATAGCTCTTCTACACAATCGACACAATTAATAAAAAAAAACATATTTTTTAAGTGTGGCTTCAATTTTAAATATTTATAAACTGGTTCGTTGCATTGTATTTTGAAATAAGTTATACTTTCCCACCAAATGAATTTGTAGTATATTGCAAAGAAACAATTATCTTGGATGTTGACAGTAGTTTTTTAATGTTAGCAGTTGTGGAGTGTACAGAATTCTCGCCTTACGCTTATCTTTCAAGAACCAGGCCTTGTGTATGTATTTCCAGCAGCCTACCTAAATACTTTGCCCAAAACAATACAGCTATGTTACGTTACAGCTGTTGATTTTTTTTTTGTTATTAGAGAAATAAGAAAAAAGTTTTATGTTTATTTCTTGTGTTTTTTTTAATCAGGCCTTATTATTCAAAAGGGAAGTTTTTTTTATGTACATGGAAGACGACTCTAGCTTAATTTATGAGAAACCTACATTACCACTACAGTTCATAAATAACTAGGTAGACGTGATAACAAGACTCGTGCCGCTGTCAACTTGAGGAACTCTCACGATCGGTCCCAAGTGTTATAATCGTAGTCTGGAGTCGTTACTTCGCGAGAGCCTACGGAATTACTACGACGCCTCTCGACACATTCCGTCCGCCACCAGATGACGTAAAGCTGTCACGAACGCACGCGAGATTACATGTTGACGCGCGCGGTGCGGTCGTCAATCAACAACTACGGCGGGAAACAGTTCATCTTCAAGGCGAGACGTTTTACGAGCATCTTTCAGTGAATTAATGCGATGCGTAACGAGTTGAAATTACTAGGTGCATTCGTCAAACCAAAATCATGGTGCCTAAAAATCACGTCATTTGTATGTGTGAAGCATGCCTCGTACTCACATTGATAGTATTGATGTAAGCTGTTCACGTTATAATTAGCACTTTTGATAATCAGATATATTATTAAAATTGCCACTGGTCCAATCACTTTATTCATCCATCGGTCAAGTAAAGCTGAAACGAGTAGAAAAATCATAATTTAAAAGACTTGCACATTCTTACATTTATGTCTATTAAAAAAAGTAAGGACAGTTAATAATTTCAGTAATCACAAATGTTCACCAAACACATTTAATTCAACGTTAGGAGGTGGAACTACCTTCCACTCGTCGTCAGCAACTTTACTGTGGGCATGCCAATGAGGGTGCTCGTTCAAATAAATGAATTTAGTGACAGTAAGTTGTTGAAAGATTTATTTTATAACTTCTTAATTAACCGCGAACAAGGTATGCCAAGACTGTCGGTAATAAACAATTAAACTCCGTCCAATAAAGATTACGCTGTCGGTAGCAAGATACACACAAAGATATGGCCATTAAATTAGAGATCATTTTCCTTCGTCTCGAGAACTTCTCGATCGTATACGCTCACAATATATCACGCCGAGAATCACGTAGTCGCAATTTTCTTATTACTAACTATTTTTATTAACTATCCAGTGTATAGCGAAGCTGTTTTCCAGTAAAATAGAATGCACAATAGCAACACCTATCTTGAATTTTAAACTTCACGTGTCTTCTAAACACGAAGTGAGACTCCCTCCTATGCCTTTATTATCGTAAACTATCGTAAATTATCGTAAACCACGCTACCGGACAGTAGCCATGTCTTTGTGAATGGCCAGTCGATACGGTCTGCATGCATT
Source organism: Clitarchus hookeri (assembly GCA_002778355.1). Taxonomy (NCBI): domain Eukaryota; kingdom Metazoa; phylum Arthropoda; class Insecta; order Phasmatodea; family Phasmatidae; genus Clitarchus; species Clitarchus hookeri. Next base: position 479,776 of record NQII01001676.1, read on the forward strand.
CTCGTCTACAACAGCGAAAGGTAAACATTCTAGGGACTAGTTTTAAAGGCTCATAAGTGGCCTTGATTGCATAAGGATGCAGGACGCTCATGATGCGAACATTATTTTATACATTTTTAGCTTATGTATTACATATTTTTTCGTTGTGACATGAAACAATTATCGAAAGAAAAAAAAATACTACATTTACAAAAAATACTTTTGAAAGCAAATAAAAAGAGCTGCAGGAATATAATACTAATATAATTTTTTCTCGTAAATCTCAAAATTGAGCAATATTTATACGTCACGCTTAAGCTCAAGATAATTGCCAGTGTCATCAAAATGTCACGAAGAATATTTACTTAGAACTTTGTTGTGGGGTTCGACTGCAGTTCACTCCTAAACTTGGAGAAGAAATTTGAAGCAAAAATATATAGAAGTGAAATCATTATCGCAGGTGAACCAAATGTTGGAATTCCAAAGTGTGTGCAATATTTCGTAGGTTTTACTTAAAGAAATACGTTAACTGACGCTTACTTGAAATAACATAAAAAAACGAAATACAAACATAATATATGCTGTTCACGGTAAAGTGGCCACTATTGAAGGCCGCGCATATAAGTCCCTTTCAGCTTATTTGTATCCTTTCGTCGCAGTTTTAATAAAGACTGCCATGTAACTAATGAACAGTGTGTATGCAATTTATATCTCGTAAATGTTACCGTCTGAAGCCACAACTAATTCTAATTTTTGGCTATTATATTAGATAGGAGAGCCTTAAAAAGTGCACACTCTACCGTGAATGGCCTGTAGAAAACGGCACGCGTGCGCGCACACGAGGACGCGCCTCTATCGCTCCACCGGGCGGCAGATCAAAGGAAACATTCGCGAGCCCGGCGTGCGAAGAGAGTCGCTGTGGACGGCTTTGGCTATAGCTGAGGGCCCACTTGCGTAAGCCACGTGGCGTCCACGTTCATTGCTCATACGCAGTTTAACACAGACACGGCTGATGTAACGGTCTTTGTCGGCAGTTGCCTGCGCATAATTACCGAGTGGTAATCTATAGGAGTCAACACACTCTCTTTAGAAAAATACGGCGAGAAATATGGCCTATTTTAAATGAACTTCGAACTCAGTACGAAGGAAAGAAAAGTGTTAAATTTCATTTTTTTCACCTAGATTCTTATCGAATATAGGTAGAGGCGAGAAAACGAAAAACCAGGAGTTGAAACGGGCTACGTATTTTAAGAGAATATTGTAATTTTTTTTTAATTCACAAGTTGTATAAAAAAATATGGGTACTCCTTAATTAATGAATAGAACATAATATGTGAAAGGGAAAATGATAATAAACAGATAGGTGATTCTGCTTCCCTTTCGCATAATCGCCCTCCGAAGCTACGGAAGGTCCCTACGGCGGACGTGTTATACATACCGGATGCAGGCGACACAGACTTACGCCGCAGCAGTGTGCCGGTTGTGCTTGCAAAGAGTGGTGAATGTGTTGTATCGCCTTAACACCATATNGGTCCCTACGGCGGACGTGTTATACATACCGGATGCAGGCGATACAGACTTACGCCGCAGCAGTGTGCCGGTTGTGCTTGCAAAGAGTGGTGAATGTGTTGTATCGCCTTAACACCATATACCTATAAGGGTATGTGCAAGCGTTGGTTTAAAGCACCCCTATTGCCACTGTGCAAATTCTTCTGCAACCTGCTGTGGATGCATTCCAACACATTCGCAGCCAACCACGACGTATTTGTAAGGGTGCAATCATTCATTGAAAAGCGTCTGCGCGGCTGTGTTGACGCCCATGGTGGACATTTTTAACATTTCTCGTAGCACCTCACACACACTGGGCAAAGTACCTGGCATGTATACTCCGTCCGCCGTAGCAAGACCCCCAAGGTTTGGAAGGTGATTACGCGAAAAAGAAGCTGAATCGGCCAAACGTTTATTGGCATTTTTCCTACGCACATTACGTACTATTAATATACAGGTTATAGATGCTACATTTAGACATTGCAAGAACCATTCCAATATTTTTGTTACTTCTGCAGGGAGAACGCGCTGAAAGAGAGTAAGAAATCTATTCCTGAATTCCTGAAGAAGGCATTTTTGGGATATTTTGGTGTTAAGCTTAGATACCAAGATATTGTGGTCCCCCTATATTGTATGCAAAACTTGCACGGAGCACTTGCGACAATGAACAAATGTAAAATGAAGTTGCATGAAGTGTTGTGTCAATGGTTTGGAGGGAACAAACCCATCATTCTAACGACTGTTACTTTTGTCGTTGTCAATTTAATATGCATCAATCGAAATAACCGTAGCAGTTGAAGATATCCTGAACTACCTTCAGCAAGACGACCGATTTTACACTCTGATGAGGTATCCATTCTTTCCTTCTATCACCTACCTGGGCTCCAAGAGGATAAATTTTGTGTGTATGATGTCATAAACTATAACGAAAGTGAGAACAGTGAGAGTGAATTTGTAGGAACTTCATCAAGTTCTAAATGCTCCAACCAAAATGAACTGAGTGATTTCATCAGGAACCTGAGCCTCTACAAAGGTTCTTCTGAATTACAAGACTCCGGGTTTAAAGAAAAGAATAACAATTACGGTTTACTGTAGAAGCGAAAATAATTTTCTGCCATTCTTCAGTGAGGTGAACTAATTATAATACCGCAATAACTTCGGAGGTCTTCTGAACAAAACTGGTATATCAAAATACATGCCAAATGAATGGCGCGTATTAATTGATAGCTCAGCGCAGAGTTAGAAATATATTATTTTACACAACGGCAACATTCAACTATGGTTAAATTCCAATTTCTTACTCTACCAGCATGNAAGAATAACAATTACGGTTTACTGTAGAAGCGAAAATAATTTTCTGCCATTCTTCAGTGAGGTGAACTAATTATAATACCGCAATAACTTCGGAGGTCTTCTGAACAAAACTGGTATATCAAAATACATGCCAAATGAATGGCGCGTATTAATTGATAGCTCAGCGCGGAGTTAGAAATATATTATTTTACACAACGGCAACATTCAACTATGGTTAAATTCCAATTTCTTACTCTACCAGCATGAAAGAGGAGTGCCAGACAATCTACCTAATCTAGGAAAAGATGCAATATCAAGTTTATCAGTGAGTCATCTGTGCAGATCTTAAAATGTTAAATTTCCTCCTTAGTCGGCATAATGACCGCACAAAATATCATTGCTTTGTACACCTATAGAATAGCAGAGCCAAACACGACCATTGGTTAAGAAGAGATTGGTCTTTGCGAAAATGTACGGTGGTTGGTGAAAAAAATGTAATTAACATAATTTTGGTTGCACATTACCGAAACATTCTGCCACCATTACATTTCAAACTAGGCCTCGTGAAATAATTTTTGAAGACTTTGAACAAAAATTGTTTGTTCTTTGAATACATTTCGAATAAATCTGCAGGACTCAGCACGGAAAAACTGAAATCAGGGATTTTTGATGGTTCCGAAATAAGACAGCTTATAAATTATTAATATTTCACAGAATCAATGAACGAAATTGAGTTAAATTCTTGGTCGTAATTTGTTCTGGTTATCAAATATTTGCTTGGCAATCATATGGCAGACAACCACGCCGAATTAATTGAGGACATGTTAACAAACTGTCGTAAGCTTGGTTGTAATATTAACATCAAGATTAATTACCTACACAGCCACTTGGAACGCTTCGCAGACAATCTTGGTGTTATAATAAAGAGCAAGGTGAAATATTTGACAAAGATATAAAAGCAATGGAAGATACGAACCAGGGAAAATGAGATACCCGTATGAGGGCAGATTATTGCTGGAACCTTCAGCGGCATTGTCCTCGCAGATCCCATTCCAGAAAGTTAAACAATCGAAGCTTCTTATGTTGTCGAATGACTGATTGTGTGATACAAACAGTTAGATTAGTTTTGTCGTAAAGGTTAATTATGTGTTTTTTTAGTAGTACAATTTAATTCTGTATGTATTACCACAAACAATCAGAATTACATGAAATCATATAAGAAAGAACTGTAAATTTAGAAGAATAAGGTCGTAATACTGTATCTCTAAAAGTATAGGTGATGGGGAAAAGCCATCGCATTTTTCGAATCAATGGCCCAAATGTACTCAAGAATTGATCTGAGTTTCAGTGCACTAAAATATGTGTTTTTCAAGATGAAAATGTATTACTAGGCATTATTGGTACACCTATAATTTCCCTGTTTTTTTTTATTATTATCTATTATTGAAGAAATATTTAAATATACATATTAAATATAAGTTAAAGTTTAATTTAACCAAGGGTAAGATACTTTCGTGTTAACAGAAATATAATACGCTTGTGCTACGTGAGATATTTAGAAAACAAGTAATATGGCCACACCTGGGACGATTGTTCAAAGGTTTGATTCAAAAGGTGAGAAGGAACCGCTAATAGATTATACCTTAGGTCGAGTCATGAAACTATCGTCAAACATGCGCAGAACGTCGCCCATTCTATTTCATTATTTATATTCAATTACTAAAGAGAAATATTGGTGCAATCGACACTAATGCGGAGTCAACCAATTTTCTACCCGCGTTCATTTCCCCGGCCGGCTTGAAGTGAAACGAGCCAGAATACGTTTTATTGTTCCGGGCTACAACATCTGCATTGTTAAAGTTCAAGTGGAGGGAATCATGCGGCAATCAGATCCGACGCATCTCGCATTCAAAATTAAGCCTACTTGGCGGAAATGAAAGGGAAACGCCTGATGCCAGCATGGCCGCGGAAGCATAGCGGAGAGGGGGTGGTCCGCGGGTTGAATAAGGACGTTGTACGGTGGTGGTGGGTAGGGGAGGTTTTTGGGCAAATGGCTGGCGTTAATTTGTGAAGTAAGCTCGCCTGCCGGCTATCAGACGACGCAGCTTTGTGTTCCAAGAGGCTGCTGTGTTGCCAGCAGGGCTAGGGAGGGGTGAGGTGGGGGGTAGGAGCTGGGAACCGGAGACGGTAGAAAGGGACAGTGGAGATTAATGACGTCACGGTTTGGCGGCTCGTTCGCAGCGCCCGCCAGCGGTGACACTAACAGTCGACCTGGAGGAGTTAATGAGACAGGAACGACGGGTCGTAAACTTGGGGAGAAACTTGAAACTATCCTCTGGGGTCTCTCGAGTAGCGAGTTACACTTTCCTTCGTTTAATCCCACCTTTTTCCCTCCTTGAAATTCAAATTTCTAGCCCGACCAAACAAAAAATATTTATTTTAAATGTATTTCGGTGGCACTTAATGTATCGATTGTCAATTCAGTTTTTTTTTTTTCTGTGACAAATGTTTAGAGATGTTTATCGTATCTGTAGCATTTTTAAACACTAAAGAGATTTCCCGAGTTAAAAAGTTTGGCGGAAACTATTATTAAAGGGAAAGAGACGGGTGTATCACACGGGGAAATTTAATGTATTAACCGTTTTGAAAATCCCCCGAAATGTCTGCAGCAATTCGAAACCAGAACCTTCCGCACAGCAAGCTGTCCATAGTGCAGAGAGTTTTCCGTTCTGGTACTGGCGAAGTAGCAGTTCAAAACTGTTCAACACGTTAGCAGCAAAGTACACGACGAAAGCAGAACTCGCCCTTGAGTTGTGGAGCGTACATGTGGTGAACAACCCGCGGTAACAATGCCACAATTTGAGTGCACAATTGGCAGATATCGTGCCAACCACGTGAGTTGTATTAAAAAAAGGAACACGAAAAAATAAAAAATAAAATAACAGAATTTACCACACCTACGCTATATCGGACATAATATAGAGCATATTTACGAATGTTTACAAAAGCATGTAAGTATATTAACTGTTATATGCAAACTTTTGACATGAACACGTCTTTAAAAACAGGAAGACGCACGGGGTACCAGGATGAAAACGGCGACGTGACGTTCGCGGGGCGATCCACTCCGACACTATGACCAATAACGGCACGATTGAAACAAATGTGCTTTCGCTCGAACGGGTATACGGGTATACGAGTGCGATGCGGGCGTGACCTTGAGATAACGCTGCGCATGCGCAAGGTTCGGGTGGAGGCCCTCGGTCACTGGCGGCCATTTTGGGGGCGGGAGAACATTTCCGGGCAGTATATCTGACGTATGACTTCAGATGTATGACGTCATACGTCAGACGTATGATGTATCTGGCAGTATGATGCACTGAATTTTATGCCGAACGAGAGATCTTTTCTAGATCTGTCGATTAAAGCCATGAAAGCCAATTATCCGTTTCGTTGCTTTTTTTCTATTCACATAACGTAAAGAAAATATTACCCGTTAAAGCAGCCGTATTCAACGTAAAACACACGACGGTCGTTTCGCCAACACATCCACCCCCCCCCCC
>NQII01001676.1:497918-520632 GCA_002778355.1 Clitarchus hookeri
ATACAATACACTTATAGAACTAAGTAAACACAACTGACTTCTATAGTTTTCGACCACGCAGGACACTAAATTTCAAAACGGCGGTTAAGCTGACAGTGCAAGATGTAAGCATTAAATTCAGAAGTAAATATTGTCTTTAATCCGCCATTTAGCAAGATAGCGCCAGATGAAAAAATTTAGCTTTTACATTATACCTCGAAAACTACTCAACCAATTTTCGGTAAATTTGGCACGTAAGGAATACTATTATTGATAATGCAAATGTCAGTAATTGAACTTAATTAGAATGTTATTTAAAAATGGTGGACATACAAATGTTTTAGGTATATTTGGTATTGCTACCATACAGTACAAATGTGCAAATATGTTTCTAGTTTGTCAGACACTTATTTTCAAAATAGTGGCAACCTATATATTTAAGCATAGTATGCTACATGTTCGAAAACATTTAATCAATTTCAACTTAACTTTGTATGCTGGGAGTATATATCACACACAGTAGATGTATCTACAAGGAGAATCTTTTGTCCTCCATTTTGTTAGATAGTGCACACGAATAAATAAAATGTTTATGTCATCTCGGGAAACGATTTTCCTATTCCTACCAAACAAATAGTATTGCGTTATGTTATGTTAACTGATGTGTTTTAAGTATGTAAGACACTTATTTTCCAAATAGTGGCCATATAGCTATTTTAGTTTTACATGTTATATTGTTGAAACAATGTAATTAATTCCAACGAAACTTTGTATGATGCCTGTATATGTTACAAAAAACAAATGTGTACACACAAAATCTGTTTTGTCCGCTATTTTGTAAAATAGTATCACATGACAAATTAAAATTATGTGATCTCCGAAAAAACAACCCATCTCCCCCAAATTTGGCAAATAATTACCGCTATGTCAGGCTATGTAAAGTAATAAATTTCAAGTGGGTCAGGCATTCATATTTTCAAAATGGTGGCCATATAAATATTTTAGTTCCGGATTTTTTATTTACGAAACAGCAAAAATAATTTTAACTTAACTTAGTATGTCGCAGTATAAGTTGTATCCGTCAAAATTGTCTATGCAAAGCCTTATTTCTCCGCCATTTTGTAAGATAGCCCCACAAAAAATAATTCTAATTTTTATGCCGTATCTCGGGAAACATTCAACAGATTTCTTTAAAATTGTCCGAAGAAGTTGTACTGTAGTAGGATATATTAATTTATATATTTTAAATATGTAAGTCTCTTATTTTATGAATTGCGTGCACACAAATATTTTAGCTTAGGGTACTTTATCTACGAAACTATAAAACTGATTTAAATTTAATTTTTTTATATTTTATCTATGCCAATAGTTGAATTTGCTACTATATAAACTTTTTACCTTCCAGTTATGAAGATCGTCACATTACCAATGGATGTATTATGCCATATCTTGAGGTCCAATCAACCTATATGCATACAGAGATTCTCCTTTGCCGGATTTTTATGCAAAGAAGTGTCAAGTGAGTAAACTGAACATTTTGTCATATTTGCGAAATAATTTCATTTCCACAAAATTGTGCACACCTCAAGAAGGCCAAGTAAAGTGACATGATATAAATGGGGCCAGACAATGATTTTAAAATGGCAGCCGTATAATTTTTTTCACACGTTTGGCATATCTACGTAACAAATAAACAACTTCAATGAACCTTTTTATGCTGACATTATCTATTGTAAACATCGTATCTAAAGCCTCTTTTTTTTAATTGAAGATAATAAGGTTTTATGCCATATATCGGAGACTAATCAAACCGATTTCCATCAATTTTTTTACACTAGTAGACTTACTGTTAGGCCATGTAAACTTATGGTTTCAGTGACTCAGACACGTATTTTCAAAATGATGGCCGAATAAATATTTCAGGTTTGTGAACACTATCATTCAAAATATTGGACTGATTACATCCGATGTTGATGCTCCGAATCCATTTTCCGTGATGCAGTTGATTGCAAGGTAGCTTAATTTTTCGGGTTTTTCTGAATTAGAATCCCGGGTTAGTAATTCGTGTACTTTAATTGTCTTTGTTCTGTTTCACATGTTTCTCGTTTCATCTCTAGTGATATCGCTGTCAATGAGACGCCAATTCCTACCAACCATCTAAGCTCTCAAGAACTTCACTAAAATATATTTGCACCAATGAAGAGGAAAGTAGGCTCATTAGTTATCATTAACTTCTTGTTTTATATACGGATACTTTTTTCGTGTTCATTTTCCGTTTTTAAATAATATTTTTATCTTTCTAAAGTGAAACATATCCAAACGTGAATGTTTACAAGCATTTTTTATTGTGAAAATACTTGTTGGTGTGTGTATATATATTAATACACATACATACAGAATGTCCGGAAACGACAGTATAAGAATATCAGGACGTGAAACCAACGAGTATTCAAAGGCCTTTTCTCACGGTGAAAGATGTGCCAAGTTTTGCGTTGAGCGCAAATCCGGCGGTAGAAGTTGAGCGTCTGGCAACATCGTATCGGACGCNCAAATGCTGGCGCCTCACGCCGCAGAGCAGATTCAATACCTACTTCCAAACTTCAGCATTTGGCAGGTATCAGTTCTGTTTCAAATGTTTCTCGTTTCATCTCTAGTGATATCGCTGTCAATGAGACGCCAATGCCTACCAACCATCGAAGCTCTCAAGAACTTCACTAAAATGTATTTGCACCAATGAAGAGGAAAGTAGGCTCATTAGTTATCATTAACTTCTTGTTTTATATACGGATACTTTTTTCGTGTTCAGTTTCCGTTTTTAAATGATATTTTTATCTTTCTAAAGTGAAACATATCCAAACGTGAATGTTTACAAGCATTTTTAATTGTGAAAATACTTGTTGGTGGGTGTGTATATATATTAATACACATACATACAGAATGTCCGGAAACGACAGTATAAGAATATGAGGACGTGAAACCAACGAGTATTCAAAGGCCATTTCTCACGGTCAAAGATGTGCCAAGTTTTGCGTTGAGCGCAAATCCGGCGGTAGAAGTTGAGCGTCTGGCAACATCGTATCGGACGCGGAATACATTCATTGTGTTAGATAGTAGTAGGTTTTTTGTTAAGAACAGTTAAAACATTTGTTACAATTGTGTCGTTTTACTGACTGGTTGCGTTTATGTGCCCTTGTCACGTTCTCATTTACAAATGTGGAATTGTGCACATAGGTATCAACTAAAACATACACAATTACATTCTCAATATTAGTGTGCAGATGTGATTTAAACATTCGTGAATTATACAAAAAGTAGCACCGTACATATTAATAATACTGATAACAATCAGAAGAAGAAATGAAATAACTCACGCATGCATCTCAGTAACGTAGCACACGGATGCAAATAAGTTTTGGATGTATTTTTTTTTTCAGAGTGCGGAATTGAGCACAGATTCCCAGAAATTGTCGGGTGCACTTTTTTTGTTTATGGTCGGCCTCTTCCTGTACAACGCTGTCCAGTTGTAGTCGCACTGTCGCCGCCTCCTGCGCTGCGGTTGTTTTGTCAGCAACCAAGTTCCCAGGGAACCTTGGGAGTACGATGGAAGTGGCGGCGAGAGAGAGAGAGAGACAGCAGTCACGTGTTGCCGGCCGCTGTGGTCCATGCAGACTGGTGCGAGCGAACATTCCCTCCCAGCAGGTCCTCTTGGAGCTTCTGTTGCGGTCTCGCGAACTGCGCACGTTGTGAAGCTCCGTCCATTGCAGCACGAAAGGCAGATAGGGGACAAGAAATTTGGTTAAACATGCTACATAAAACCATACCTTCGTTTGGACACGAATCTTACTTAAATACCTTTAAATATCAGCTTACAATTTAAGAAATTTTTTTTTTTTTCAGAAGTATGTTTATTAGCATGTTTCCTAGCTCTCCTCAGCCCCATGTTGTCAATTGTGTTTCTTTCCACCTCATGTAAACAAAAATATATATATATACATCTCATAGACATGATGACTTCAATTCGTGGTTTCACAATGTAACAGTTCGAATTATTAGGTAACGTATATATCATACGATTAAGATAATTCTTTGCCCAATTAGCATTAAATAAATATGAACTGATTTAAGTGATATATATATTTTCAGTATTTTTCTATTGAGAAGACATAACAATGAATATGACTTTGGCAATTTTGTTTAAAAATAGTAGAAGAAACAAGCAAGGATTATTTATTTTTCAATGTTGGTCCCATTATTATTAAATAAACAGTGAAAAGAGAATCTGTCATATCATCCATTACATGAAACAAAACGATGTTTTGATAATTTTGTGTTGTTTTATGTTAATTTTATGTTTTATGGTTACGTTGTCACTTTCAAATGTCCAAACAAATAATAAAATCGACAATTTTGGTTGGAGTAATGTTATTCAAAGAGAGTAAATTTGACGAGTGACGCGCTCGAGCAGAGGTAACCGCGGTTCTAGCCTCAGAACATGGCAACTAGCTTCTGCAATGAGTACTTCTGGTAACTAACGAATAATACTGAAAGAAAAATTCCAACATTGAGAGTACTAAATCCTGGAATAACAAATGCACTCACGCTTAGAACAGTTCGTCCTATTGCTGCGCTAGAACAAGGAACTTGCAGGCCACCTGCGTGCGGAACATGTCTCGGTGACGAGCTACCAAGACGTAATATAAGCTGACCGCAACTAAAACGAATATGCACTCCACCTCATCACTCGCGAATGTGCGTAAACTGGCTTTGTACTTCGTTCTTCGTTAGGAGATTGGCCAGAGAAACTTGAAACTCTAATCTTGCAGCGCAGGATTCTTGCGCGTGCGACGGACGAGCGTCAACTCCGCTCCAACGGAAATGAAACATTGTTTGGTTACGGTAGATACATATTTTACGATGGTCTAGAACGAAACAACCCGGGGATGGTCACGGATTACCTGCGTACACCGGTGGCTAGGAGGTCGTCACTCTGCAAATAAAACCAAAGCAATATCGAGTAATAAACAAATATCAGAGCAGAACTATAGTTCCTTGAGGTTCGGGCTTCGCTTGCGAACGATGATTGCTATAGTTTATTCGCAGTTGCATCTCTCTTTTTAAATATTACCTTCGAAAAATCATCCTATGTATGATTTGTTGGTAATATTCTCAACATACCATGTATCACACGCATTTTATACTTCAACGTAAAAGTGCCTTAATTTTTTGGTTAAATTGATTTTAACTGATATTTAATCTGTTCATTATAAATGAGAAACTGGAGTGTAGGTAAGGCCTAGTAAGAAATAGTTATTATTCATGATGATATTACCCTGCGTGCGCACGAACGTGGTGAGGTGTCCCTCTGGTGTAATTTTCTAGACTTGGTTAAGCTTTGTTTGCACGAGGCAGAGGAATATCCTGAAAGTAGAACTTTAGCAGAGCTTCAGAAAAGTTGGAAGTAGCCGTGAATTGAGTATAACGGCATTAATGGCATTACACGAAGATGGCTCTGACACTAATATTCTTAGTGCGTAGTTCATGGTCATCAAAACTTCATATCAAAATTGTTAACTCACAAAAGAACTTAAAATTCATCAAATGAATACAGTAAACGTGAAGCGATCAACATTCACGGAGGCAACTTATAAACAATTGCAAACAGAAAAATAAAATTCTTACAGCAAACACTTATATACAAAGATATAGCCTATCATTTTTTTAAGATTTCCATTCACCAAAGTTAACAGAAAAAAATGGCGTTGAATAAAATACCTATTTTCCTGTTTTCAGTTTCTATCCATTATGTTATCATATTGTTATTTTTATGTGAAATGTCTTACCTATAAGGTACACATTTTAACCTGGGGATATTGATATCACTACGAAAACACTTATTTTAAATGATGTTTTGAGAATCATGGAATACAGGTCTATAGTACATTCCCGGTTTTATTTTTGTTTATCCATAGATGTTTCCATTTCTGGTTTAAGACTTTTGGAATTTGCTGTTGTTCTTTAACTGCGATGAAAAATATTACCGTGACGCAAAATATTAAACAGCGTTTGGACCCCCAGATATTTTTGCTTGTAAATCGAATGCTTCGATTGAAATGGTTTCAGGCGTTTTAAATACTCTGAAGAGCCGAAAAAACTGGTACACCTGCCTAATATCGTGCAGGGACTCCGCGAGCACGCATAAGTGCCGCAAGACGACGTGGCATGGACTCGACTAATGTCTGAAGGTATGCAGGATGCAATTCACACCATGAATACTGCAGGGCAGTCGACAAATCCATAGGAGTGCGAGGTGGTGGAGATCTCTTCTGAACAGCACGTTGCAAGACATCCCAGATATACTCAATAATGTTCATGTCTGATGATTTAGGTAGCCAATGGAAGTGTCTAAAGTCAGAAGAGTGTTCCTGGAGCCACTTGGTAGCAACTCTCGACGTGTGGGGTGTCACATTGTCCTGCTGGAATTGTCCACGTCCGTCGGAATGCACAATGGACATGAATGGGTGCAGGTGATCGGAGAGGATGCTTACGTATCTGTCACCTGTCAGAGTCGTATCTAGACGTATCAGGGGTCCCATTCCACGCCAACATCACACGTCCCATACCATGACAGAGCCTCCACCAGCTTGAACAGTCCCCTGTTGACATGTAGGGTCCATGGATTCATGATGATGTCTCCATAACCGTACACGTCCATCCGTCCGATACAATTGGAAACGAGACTCGTCAGACCAGGCAACGTGTTTGTAGTCATCAACAGTCCAATGGCGGTGTTGGCAGGCCCAGGCGAGGTGTAAAGCTTTGAGTCGTGCAGTCAACAACGGTACACGAGTGGGCCTTCGGCTCGGAAAGCCCATATCAATGATGGTCCGTTTAAAAGTTCGCACGCTGGCACTTGTTGATGCCCCAGCATCGAAATCTGCGCTAATTTGAGAAATGGTTGCACGTCTGTCACGTTTAATGATTCTCGTCAGTCGTCGTTTGTCCCGTTCGTTCACGATCTTTTTCCGGCCGCAGCGATGTCGAAGAGTTGATGTTTTACCGAATTCTCGATATTGACGGTACACTCGTGCACCGTCTATAACACAACGTTTAAACTCACTTAAATCTTGATAACCTTCCATTGTAGCAGCAGTAACCGATCTAGCTGCTGACCGCATCGCGTTACTCTGATTGGTTCCATTCCTCTGTTGTTTGCATACGCATGCCTATACCAGTTTTTTTGGCTCTCCAGTTTATAATGCCAAGTCCGGCCTTAAAAACAATTGTGGAAGATTTAATATTTATTATTGTTAAAAATTCCGTTTGTAAACCCTTTCAATTCAACGGTCTATCTGAAACTGGCGTTTATTACATGAATAAGCACATAAAAAAAGTTTGTGACCGTGATAATTAGTGCGTTGTTATTTGTCCTGGTGATTGGTGACGGGTTTATCCGAAGAGAGGCATTTTGCGGGCATGACTCTGTAATGGAATTTCTCCGCATTTAAATCGCCTGTGGAATTATCCTCGCGAGATGTGAAATGTGAAGGTGAGGTGTGTGCAGATTGAAGCAGGTGTTTGCGCTCGCGATGACAGCGACGAAGTCAGGGTGGGCGCTCGTGCTAGCAGTGCGCTCGACTGAATCTGAGGATCCAGAGTACATCAGAGTTGGCGCGAGGGTGCGCCGAGGGCTAGACGAGACATTCATCACCAACAGGCGATCAGGCAGGCAGTCGCGGGGCACTAGGGTGCGTCCTGGAGGAAATCAGCTCTTAACTTCGGCAAAGTTACCTCTACTCAGGTTGGAAATATCAGTGTTAAAAGTTTTCCAGCAGAAAATATTCGCCACTAGGTAAGCGCTAGCGTTGCGTGTGTATCAGATTCGCTCGATTTTCTTCGTTGGAAAACAGGACAATCGCAGTAATCAAAATCAAGTATAAAATATCTTCGTAACCAAGTTAAAATCTTACTCTATTTTTGATTCGAGTGACTTAAAATTTTAATTAAAAAGTTACCTTTTGGAACACTGCGCACCTAGCGGCGGAATTTTCACCTATGCCAAACTCTTCCGTAAGAAATCTCGTTTGGTTCCTGACCAGAGTAGAATGAAGGTGAGATTCGACAGCAAGACGACCGCGGAGAGAAATTCTTCATCGGGCTCAATTGCACTCCCAGTCGGTCCAAAGAAGACCATAAGAACCACGTCGCCAAATGACGTGTGCAGCTGCTCAGATACTAATATTTGCTGGTTAAAACAATTTTTGTTTGGCGTGACCAATGTTTGCATTTAAGCATTTAAATATTTTGTTGCAAAGACCTCTTTTTTTTTTTTTTTTAAATTTTTTTTTTATTTATTTTTTTTTATCCGTTGCTACGAACTTGTAAGATTTGGTTGGTGCAACCAACATTGGTATGGCCCTACGTATATAAAACTGTTTCGGTTATCTCAAAAAAAAAAAGTAACGGCACGGCCGAGTTTCGAACCCTTAGCTTTCGCGCCCCGTGACTACTGACGGTGTGGGAATGTTTGTAAATGCAAAACTGTATAATATAAGAAATGTACGCAAAATAAATGTTTTCAAGTTTTGCAAATAAAATTTTTTTTTCCTGTTAAACTTATTTCATTGGGATTGTTTATTTCGTTATTAAACGTAAATTAAAACACTAACAAACCGTGTTATTATCATACTAGTTACGAAAATTATAAACAAACTGCTGAACTGTATTTTAGAACGAAGGAAATCAAATGACCCTATTACCATACAGTCAACCAAATATATGTCAAAACGGGACCAAGCTGACTTTGTTGCCGCAACAAATTTTGTAATAACATATAGCAAATGCTTTACTCACTTCAAACCAAATATTAATTTGTGTCTATCGGGGTATTCATATTGTTTACAGTAATCGAGCCTTTTAGTTGAGTGTACTAAATATATATTATTGATTTATGGAACAACCAAACGATTGTTCGGCTGAAGAATTTATTTTTAAACAATTTATCTAGTTTTAAAGAACGAATGCAGATGTTTGGAGTAATAGCAGTTACGTCAAGTGAACAACATATTGTTCGCCGTTAACTTGTACTTTTCAAGCAAATTTTATTTGGTATCTGCACCTAAATGTTTCTTTCAGTGCTTGAAGGGGCAGGACCCGAGCTTTAGCATAGCCAAAAGCTTAGTTTCATTCAGGTGTGGTCTGTGTATTGCAGTAGAGTGCGGTGTTGTGTAGCACAGAGCTGTGATGTGCAGTGACACCAGGACTCTTTGTTTTTGTAAGAGCTCTATCAGAATAGAGTAAAGTGGTGTTTGTGCAGTATTCGCCCAGTTTTTGTGGGATGAACGAAATGCCAGTTCTTCAAGTGAAAGCGGTGACTAATTCGATGGCATATGTAACATAATATTAACAAATTCCCTCTATTGTCCTTGACTATGTTTAGTGCAGTGATTTTCTGGGAGAAACCGGAAATAACCTAATGCCTCAGCATAACACTTGAAGCTTAATTCGTATACTTGCATCTCACAAAATATTACAGGTTTTAGTTTCCGTGTACCATTGCACACATTTCTAGGGCACCCACAAAACACATTAGTCTAAGTAATTGTAAACAGTCAGGTCACAGGAATATCATTTTACTCAACGAATGTGCCTAACTACGAAAAGAATTCGGATTTTTTGTACACTACACCAGATACACCGTCTCAACAGCCAGTGCAGTTTCGCTGCACGGAGTGCCCCATAACACTCTGCACCAGCGAAGAGGAACACGGTACAGAAAAGTTGCGACGTCACGGCCAATTGAACTCCGAGCAGGGCAGATCTAAGCCCACTAGACCTCCACGCTTTCTCACGTTCGTCAGCCTGCACATAAACGTCAAGTACGAACCTGGAAATCAGTCCCAAAAGACACGGTAAGGTTAAAGTTGTGCAATGAATTTACGGCCACGTCTACACAATCCACTTTCATAAGAGAGATGTTATCCCTCCTCGAAGGGCGAAGTAACGGAAAAGCAGGGGAGAGAAGGCGTGGCATGACCTTGTATAGCTGACATGTTTTCGAAATACGCACTTGTCTCGGTCGACTTCTAGTACTTTCGACCGAAACACGACGCATGACGTAACACGCGCATCCCCCCTTCGGACTGCAGGGAGTCGATGAATAATGAACTCTCGTGGTTGTGCTGTGATTTGTTTTCGACTGACAGTCGATTTGATTCAACCCTCCCCCTCTCTGCTAGAATCCATCACATGGGGGGAAACGGCTCATTTAATTTTCAAACGAGCTATTCGATCATGCAAAATGACCCCTGAAGAAGGAAAGTATGCACGGAAGCAAGCGACCTTTTTTCGGGGTTGCCATAGGATTAGCGTAGCCTTCCCGGGAGACACGCAGGCCATGTCGTGGATACCGAATTCCAAATCGCGTTCGATCCCGGCTTAATGCGATTCCCTGGCCTTTCTCTTGTATTCGTCGATGAAATTATTCATCGCTGGTTCGGCACGAAACGTCTTGTTTACACTTTACTAGGCCGGTGGCTTTCGAAATCGACGTGCGTTTCAACTCCAGCCAGAACTTCATTAACATGTAAACTGGCGAAGTAGCATTTCGTGGTATTAAAACGCACTTCAAGAGACTGCTCGCAAATTCACAACACCACTGTACACGCTAATTCACAAAGCATTACTAGAATCCCCCGCATTACATCACTGGTAGCTTTCTTACATTTCTTCATGTCAAATGGGTACTTTAGTTAACAGTTTTAAACAGTAGCATTTCTGCATTTGCAGCCTTACGTGTAATAAATATTCCACACTATGTGTAGGTTGAAAATTTTTATTACTAGTTTTTTTACAGTGTGCAGAAATCACCTTTTGGAAAGCCTCCTTGATTCATATTTAATTATTTTGCCCATTGCCTGGAAACACACAATGATATTTAAATACATTTTAAAACACAAGTTTGTTCAGNCAGCATTTCTGCATTTGCAGCCTTACGTGTAATAAATATTCCACACTATGTGTAGGTTGAAAATTTTTATTACTAGTTTTTTTACAGTGTGCAGAAATCACCTTTTGGAAAGCCTCCTTGATACATATTTAATTATTTTGCCCATTGCCTGGAAACACACAATGATATTTAAATACATTTTAAAACACAAGTTTGTTCAGATATATCTTTAGAAACGTTTAGTGTAACTCATAAAGCAAAACTAAATTAATGAAATCAGTTTATAACTTCATGAATATGAGTGCCAATTCACCGCAAAATATCAAGTGTGCATTTGCACATTACGGCATTTATAATTGAGTAATGCAGTCATTACAATAAAACACTATGTCGTAACAACATTATAAACACGGTTTTACAGAGCTTGCTAAGATGTAAATGTAGTGCTATATATTTACATAATCAGATCATCAACTGCCGAAAGAAAATTTGTTTATGCCTAAATCTGCTGCTTATTTAGTCCTAGTGAGCAGAGCTACAGCGCGCGTGCGCGCGTGTGTGTGTATATATATATATATATATATAACTTAGGAATAGTTTCAGTGTGAAGATCAGTTGGTCTGTTTTTTATTTGATGTTTTGGAAATTGCCGCACTGCGAGACCTTTCTTTAATCCTTACGTACATTTCCTGCAGCCTGTTGAGGAAAACTACAAGATAATGGCTGTCTACGGTAAAGTGAGTACTATTTAATTCAACCTTTGAAAAAAAATACCTTCTTGTAAGTTACAACACACATGTCACAGTGCGCATCGGCAAACGGGTTCCCAGTTAAATGGGCGACGTAGAAATAAAGTAGTCCCGAGACACGGCGTTGTATT
Organism: Clitarchus hookeri; assembly: GCA_002778355.1. Taxonomy (NCBI): domain Eukaryota; kingdom Metazoa; phylum Arthropoda; class Insecta; order Phasmatodea; family Phasmatidae; genus Clitarchus; species Clitarchus hookeri. The sequence goes on from NQII01001676.1 coordinate 509,723, forward strand.
GAGTGCATGATGTTTAAATGTATGTCCAGTGAGGTTAGTGCTTCTTGCTTTATTCAAAATATAGTAGGAATTTGCATGCCTGACAAATTCACGATTTCGCTTGGATGGTGCATCAACAAAGTGATCAGACCCACGCAATGTTAAATTTACATTTGGTTGGAGGAAACAGTGAAATTAGAGGAGTAGATTCTGAGCAGGGCTTTATAAAGAGCTTATTTTTTACCGTGAATAGTCTACAAGCAACTTTTTGATATTACAGCTGCTGCTGGAAAGGACAGAGAATGTTGGTTGAGCTTTCAGCAGGAAGTGTGGTAGACTTTGAGTATTGACACCCGCTCATCTACTGTACCTCAGGTGAAGTCGAAACAAGCATGTTTACTGGATGTGCACCAAAATACATAAAATACATTATAACCTCCTGGGAATCTTCGAGCCCGTGTCGTCTCTAAGAAATTTATTGGCAATACCCTTAATTATATTTAGTGCTCATCCAGGCAACTGGCCTGAATCAACTCTCTTCACTGTTGCATCTCAGTGGTCTGATGTAATCTGTACGTATTCAAAATATAGCTTTAAATACACGCTTTGGAAACAGTAGACGATGTCGGATGAGAGGTTTCGGCAGAAATTTAAAACAGGGGAAAGTAGGGAAAGGGAGAATAAGAAGTTTAACTTTACGAAGTAAAAGTTGCGAATTCACACTTTCCTGAGAGTGCCTCGCGAGGAAGAGAATAATTTCCGGTGTCTTCAACGACCCGGGGACTTTCCATCGAGATCAACTGTGGAAAAACTGCGGCCCGCGGGCTTTTCGCGGCTTGCTTGGCTGGAGGAGCCCGTCGGTACCGTCCAAAATAACATTGGAAATGTCCCGCGAACATAACGGAAGTGACGCGTGAAACGTTTTGTAGCTAACTGACTAAACAAAATGCAAGGATGGCAGCACATCACTATAGTCCATTCACAGTTACTTCCAACTTTTCTGAAGCCCTGCTTAAACTGTACTTTCAGGCTATTTCTCAGCAACATGCAAAAAAAGAATCTCGAAGTCTAGATAATTTCACCATAGGACAACGCACTACATTCTTGCGCACAGTATAATAATATTTTACACGAGAACGTTTTCTTAATAAGCATTACCAAACACGTACATTTCCTCTGTTTTTATTCATATTAATTTTAAATGGAATGTTATAATTTATGGNCACTATAGTCCATTCCCAGTTACTTCCAACTTTTCTGAAGCCCTGCTTAAGCTGTACTTTCAGGCCATTTCTCAGCAACACGCAAAAAAGAATCTCTAAGTCTAGATAATTTCACCATAGGACAACGCACTACATTCTTGCGCACAGTATAATAATATTTTACACGAGAACTTTTTCTTAATAAGCATTACCAAACACGTACATTTCCTCTGTTTTTATTCATATTAATTTTAAATGGAATGTTATAATTTATGGATAAAATAAAATAAAAAGTTTAATTTAATTAAAGTTGAGATTTATTTATTAAAGGAAGTATCATAAAGCGCATAAAATATATAACATATTGAGGATACAAACAAATATGTTATACTTAGGGTCATTATTTATGGGTTTAATTCAACAAGAAGTTACTTAAAACTAATGAATATACTTTCCTCTACAAGGGTGCAAATAAATTTTAGTGAAACACTTAGGAGCTTAGATGGCTGGTAGGCGTTGACGTCTCATTGACAGCAATATCACTAGAGATGAAACCAGAAACATGTGAAACAGTACCAAGACAATTAAAATACACGAGTGACTATCCGAGATTCGAATTCAGAAAAACTCGTAAAATTAAGCTAGCGTGCAATCAAATGCATCACGTAGGTAGGATTCGGAGCATCAACTTCGGATGTAATCAGTCTAATCTTTGGAATGATAAGGGTTCACTAACCTGAAACAGTGACACGGCCATCATTTTGAAAATAAGTGCCTGAGCCACATAATACACATTAGTTTACTTGGCATAACATAATGCCACTTGTGTGAAACATTTGGTGGAAACGTTTGATTGGTCTCCGAGATATGGCATAAAACCTTTATTATTTTTAAACAGGGATATCTTATAAAAACTGCCTTAAAGGAATTTCTCTATGGTATGTTTATAATAAATACTATCCGCATAAAATGTTTGATTGTATTTGGGTAAATTGTTGAATAGGTATGCCAAAAACTAAATATTTATATGGCCACCATTTCAAAAACGAATGTCTGGAACTACTTAATTAAATCATTTATGTAACTTTGTATGGCCTTTTGTAATTGTGCAAAATTTGGTGAAAATTAGTAGAATTTTCCCGGAAATATGGCAAAATGTTTAATTAATTTATTTGACACTATTTTGTAAACAATCTGGAAAAGTAGAATCTCTGTATACATAATTAATGCTTCTAATTAATACAGTTGGAGAACAAAATTTGGTTGAATTTTATTGAAATGTTACATAGATATCACAAATTAATCTTAATAACTATTTATATAAACCTCATTAAATCATACCTGCCATACACAACACATGTTAATTTACATAACATACTGTAACAATTTTTGGCGAAATTTTTATATAAATCGGTTGATTGGTCCTCGAGATATGGCATAAAACCTCCATTGTTCATGTGACGCTCTTCATAAATGGATGACAAAACTTTTACCACGTTCGATGATTGTCATAGATAAAGTAAAGAAAAATTTATTTATTTCTGTGTCATAGTTTCGTAGATATATATAGCACACTCAGCTAAAATGTTTGTATAGGCGCCATGCGGAAAATAAAAGACTTACCCAATTAAAACACATAAATTAATACGGCCTACCACAGTACAAAATTCTTCGCAACATTTGAAAGAAATCGGTTGTTTGTTTCCGAGATACGACAGAAGATTGTATTATTTCATGTAAGGCTATCTTACAAATTTGTGGAGTAAGAAGGTTTTGCTTAGACAATTTTCATGATACTGTTAGCATGCACAATTAAGTTGAAATTTGTTTTGTAGTTTCGCAGATAAAAAATTCTGAACTTAAATATTTATATAGCAGCTATTTTATAAATATGTGGGCACGACCCTCTAAAAGTTTATCATTTTCAACGGTTTGCCATAATGCTAATTATTTGTCAAATTTGGTAGAAGTTGGTTAATTTTTTCGGGATATCTCGTAATTTTAATTTGTCATGAGATAGAATTTACAAAATAGCAGACAAAAGAGATTTATTATGCACACATTCGGTGGTTGTTTTATATATAGCCGGGATACGAAGATTCGTTGGAGATGATTACACAATTTCGACGATATAACATACAAAACTAAAATAGCTATAGGGCCACCATTTTAAATTTAAGTGTCTGACGTACCCAAAAAAACGTCAGATAACATGAACCACATCAGTACTACTGGTATTGGTCAATTGTTTCCCGCGATATGACATAAAAAAAATCAAATTAAGTTATTTTATTTTTATTAGGACCTCCATCTCTCACAAACTCGGATACGCCCCTCTGTCGTCGTGTGACAATATTATTTGGATTCGGAAATTAGTCTTCCCGGCATGTGTATGGCACCAGTAAAGGCGTAAGAATTAATGGCGAGCCGTGAAGAATCGTCCCAAGACACGAGCATCTCGGACCGGGTAGATCACTCAACAAATGAAAGGAAAATTAAGAGTGTGGCGAGTATCACAAACTTGAGATCTGGATTTGGAAAAAAAACAATCTCTCACCCTTGATCAAGATGAAGCGATCCTCCACGACCGAGGAGGTGAAGAGGAATGATCGCTTTCCTCTCGGGCCTCCTATAAAAAAAAATACGTTGACAGAACTTCCTTCCCCGAGGCGAGTTCGGTTTCCGCCCATCAGCAAATGCGGTTTCCATGTCCGTGCTGAAGGGTGTGCGCGCGGCAAATTATCGCCATGGAGGAAGTTGCGACCGGGGAGCGATCTGCACAGTAGCGGCGCGATTTAGCCGGCTATCAGACGCCCGGGATGATCCGGGGTTACGGAGAGAACAATACGGCTGCGGAGGGCCCCGGGCGGCAACGGATGGGCGAATTGATGGCCCGAACCCCGCTACCGTAAAATACACAGTGCTAACTAGGCTCCAGACGATTACAGTCCGCTGGGGCCATGCGGGAAAAAAACTCCCCCACAACGCACTCTCTGCCATTTGTGGTGCGTGAACTCCTCTAAAGCGTCACGGAATTGTGCGAGTGGGCTGGACATCAGCACACTTTTTTTTTTTGCTACCCGTTTTATCTGGTCAATACCGCGGTGCGACTCTATATCACTGGTGGCGTACACTAAAATGTTGATGCGAAATTCAGTTATTTTGCGTCTGCCATGCTATTGAAACGTAATGATAGCAAAGTACCCGCGGAGTCAATTCAGTGGAAATGAGAACAACATATTGCTGACGCGGTAAATTGAGTCTCTTATGTGAGGGTACCCATTTTTTGCTGATGTAATAAAACATTCGATTCATTTATTTCAGTCCAGTTATCAGGGATGTATCTGTCATATTTTCAGAGGAGTGATTTACATAGAACAAATTCATTTTCTATCAACTCTTTTGGATACTGAAAGTGACAGAAATTTCGGAAGCAAAGTAAGAGTATATCAAACCTCACACACATTTCAACTCTACGCAGGGACTTCGTTATGTGTGTTTAACAGTTACCATTGCCACTTAAAGCGTATATGTATAACTATATATAAACAGGTTGAGGATACTTTTGATAAATATTTTAATAAGCTGACAATTAACTAACTGAAAGTATTTATTCGAATCATTCATTTTTAAAAAGGCGTCTTTATTTTAACTAACCACATTCTGTTATTAGTCAGCAGTTAATATCTGCAGAGCACTTTGGCAATATCTCTAATCTTGTAAAAGTTGGACAAAAAAACTGCTTGTCGTAGCTGTAAAAAAACATGTTTGTACATATCAGATTTTCTTCTTGTGGTTAATGAATTTCATTTTGTTTGATAAACTTGATATTTTGGTGTACCCGTATTCACAAACACAGTAATTTCCCCAGCGAAACAAAAATATGGGTTTAATTAAACTGTTATTTTCTGTACATGAAGATAAAATAGATGTAATTCGCGACGCAAATATCTGCAGTGAGAGATTCTTCACTCGAGGCTGAGAAGCGTGTGTTTCGAGGCAAAGGGACTTGGCCCACATCTGAAGTAAACTCACCTAAAGACGTATGGCCGGGGAGGAATGGCGTGCCGGATGTGGACTGGGGTCGCACCCCTAACCTCCTTTCTTCCTTCGAACGACCGCCCTTCACCCCTCACACCACTCTAACTACCTACCGCCCTTCCACCCGACTATCGACACCACCATAAAAGCCAGCTGATTTATCCCTCTCATTTGGCCCGGGGCCAAGATTCGCCAAGTCACACGCCCTGCAATCCACACAACGCCGATTGTTCCTCGCCTGCTGCCCGCCCATACTGGCGGCTGGGGTAAAAAAAAAAACGCCCGAGGGGGTGGGACTTAAAGCGCGCGAGACGGCGGGGGTTAAAGGGCGAGAGGGTGTGAGTTTCACGCCCCATCGCCGCGGAGTACCTTGCACCCGCCTTCAGCAACCCTTTATTTCCTCGAAGACCCTGCCGGCGTCTTCTCCTGCAACTTCCTATACATCGCGGCCTCCCTGGAACTTCGCACGCTCCTTTCAGGCCTTTACCGAGCTGCTGAGTCTANTCTATACAGAAGCCAACCCAAAGTGCCGCTAACCTACGCCGACCGTCACAATGAAATAAAATTACGTCTATAAATGATAGAGATACCAGAAACGCCATTTGTTAGGTACTTTTTAAACTTTTTTGTAATTTTTTTTATAGATGGCGCAGATGCATTGAAGTCACATTTACACAAGTCAGTGACGTTTTAATGCCGCGTACGCTCAGTGCGTCCATGTCAGTGAAAAATAATATCGTTACATTACATTCGGCTTAATGCCGTTCACACACATCCGGCGCAGTGCCGCATTTTACTCTTCAATGTTAGTTCAGTGTCCGCTCCGTGAAGTCTGGTGTCATCGCCAACGATATTTTTACAGTTTCCTGACGCCGTTTGGTGCTGGTTTGCCTATACAACAGAGGGTACGTATTCCATAGCATGAATGACGAGCAAGTTATTGAATTGGTTAGGAATTCTCCTGTTCTTTATCACCTATCTCAGCCGAAGTACACTGAAGAGCCAAAACAACTGGTATAGGCGTGCGCATGCAAATAACAGAGGTATGGAACAAATCAGAGTAACGCGATGCGGTCGGCAGATAGGTCGGTTACTGCTGCTACAATGGCAGGTTATCAAAATTTAAGTCAGTTTGAACGTGGTGTTATAGTCGACGCACGAGAGATGGGACATAANCTACAATGGCAGGTTATCAAAATTTAAGTCAGTTTGAACGTGGTGTTATAGTCGACGCACGAGAGATGGGACATAATATCTCCGAGGCAGCGATAACATTTGGATGTTCGCGTGCGACCATTTCACGAGTGTTCCTTGAATATCGGGAATCCGGTAAAACATCACATCTTCGACATCTCTGCGGCTGGAAAAAGATCGTGAAAGAACGGGACAAACGACGACTGACGAGAATCATTAAAAGTGACAGATGTGCAACCCTTTCTCAAATTGGTGCAGATTGTATTTGCGGACTGCCCTGTAGGATTCATGGTGTGAATTACCTCCTGCATACATTCAGACATTAGTCGTGTCCATGCCACGTCGTCTTGCGGCACTTCTGCTAGCTCAGGGGGGAGGGGGCTACACGATGTTAGGCAGGTGTACCAGTTTTTTTGATTCTTCAGTGTATATGGACAATACATTAAACAGGACATCTGGAATAAGATAGGAGGAAAACTGGACATAAATGGTAAGTACTTGCCAATAGTTGTAATAACGAAATTTCCTAACATGTTGAGTAAAAATTGACATAAAGTGAACACTGGAATAAACTACTCGGTTATATTATAAACATAACAAGTACCATCAAAGCATAGGACGTCGTGTTTCTGAAGTAGGTATGATTTTATCCTGCGTGCCATAGTACACGTCCTCTCTCTGAAGTAAAATCGTTTTTGGCAATTCTCGCACACAGAAGGCGTCTCTGGTTGCGTTCCCGCCTTTCGTCGGTAGATATTCAATTCTTCGTTAATCTGTGCGTGCACTTTGTGCACCATACGTGTACGTGTTTCTATAGTATTTTTCTGTGAAATTGTGTAGAATACACGTTGCAAGTATGATAAAATCACCATTTTCTGGGTTGACTCGGATTTTCCATATATATATATATATATATATATATATATATNACACACACTAGCTGTGCCCGCGGCACGCTCGCGTGGACTACAGAATTATTGTTTAGGTTTTTTTTTTTTTAATAAAGTTGAATTTTACTTAGTGTTCATCTTCTATACTCTATACATATTATAAAACTGAACAGCTCAGTGAATTAAATGGTAAAAACACTTATTAGCATTTCTCTGTTAAAGATAATTAAATGCTACTGGGGAGTTTTTTTTAGGTAATTTTATTTTACACAATTCCTACTACATGATATTGTTCCGTCTTTAACGTTTTAGACACCGTATTGCAAGAGAGCGCGTTGGCGGCAAACCGTTTTCCTACTTGATTCACTATTATCGTTTGTAAATTTTTTGAGATATTTTCTCGCTTTAAAAAGTGCCCAATATCACCTTCCAGCCCTCGCAACTATTTCTGTTTAAGAAACTACGTCGATCTGTTGCTCAGTTGCGACGTTGCATTGTTATTCCGTTTGTGTACTATTCCGTTTTCCAATAAGAATTTCCCCGAGGGAATGAGATATTTTCTTGGCATAAAAAGTAGCCTATGTCACCTCCTGGCCCTCCATCTCTCTCTGTACAAAAAACCACGTCGATCCATATCTCCGTTGCGACGTGATAGAAGGACAAACAAACATACAAACACACTTTCGCATTTATAATATTAGTTAGAATATATATTCAAATTTCTCTACCAAAATCCCTAACGTGTTTTCCACAATTCTTTGGTCACGACATAAAATATAATTAAGGTACTTTTAGAAGCGACCAAATCTACTCCCGGGGCATGGTCGCTTCAAATATCGTTTCAAAGGGAACGCTTCATCGCCGATAATTGCGTATGGCGCTTTTGTGCATGTACCTGGTAATGCATTGTCTTGTGGTACAGACAAATAACTTTGTTCGATTGCTTTGCCAAGATTAGAATTTGCGAATATTCCACAGTCACTACTTTTGCCATATGCACCCACATCGACAGCAATAAAATTGTAACATGCACCGACCAGCACGAATACTACAATTGAGAATGTATTCTTATAGCTGAGGAACAACGACCCACTATTTGTTGGAGCTTGTATGGTAATGTGCTTACCATCGAGGGCACTCAAACAGTTAGGAAGATTCCACATGGTGTATAAGTCATTACCAATATGTTTCCACGTGTCTTCAGTACGTGTTGGAAGTTTTCCTCTCACGAGTGTCTTCGGAATTATCCTGCACGTGTCCATGACGATCTTGTGCACTGTGCTGTGTCCCAAGCGGCAGCTGAACGAGATTGTTTTCATTGAATCTCCCGTAGCGAGGTACCTGAAAAAATATCACGTAATGGAATTTGTAATATTACAAACAACATAAATTAGGGCGATTGTATTTCTTTGTCTACATAAATGTAGTAAGAATAATTAATGTTGTTTCAGGTAACTCTTGAAAAGCCTGATGGAATAACATTATATACAATTATAGGACATCTCTAAAGAAGACAGTTACCACGGGTGGACAAAGTGCAAAGAAAATCTAACTTTATATTCAGAGCAGTTGGCTTTCTTTAAAGAAATATTAAGGTGAAAGAGAAACCGTAGGAAACATTGACACTCCACATTGCGTAAGTACTGAAGAGAACTCTGCTGTGGACCACGACCACAATGAAGATATCAGACAGGATGATGCCGGAGATAGTACTGTTTCGTCAGACCTCAAGNACGACCACAATGAAGATATCAGACAGGATGATGCCGGAGATAGTACTGTTTCGTCAGACCTCAAGAATTTGCAAAACAAAACACCGCGTACTTCAAACCTGACAGACACGGCTCAGGATACAAAACAAATGGCAGCAGGTAAAACAACCAGAAGGAAGGTTCCACCCCAACGAACTTCTGCGGCTAAATTGATGGATTGTTTTATTCAACACAAAGAAAACCAATCTGCAGCTGCACCATAAGTTCATCATCTTGACGCATTTCCAGCAGGGATAGCGCCGACAGTGAAGACGCCAACTCCATGTTATTTGAATGTGGTGAACAGTTAAATTTCTATCACAGTACAAATATATGAAATGAAATTCTCATGGAAGGGCATTCTCGTGGACAGTTGTCTGATTGCAACTCTCTCGTGTCGTCGCGTGTCTCAGTTGATTCTTCTCCTGCAAGGCCATCTTCTACCAGTTCNTGTCTGATTGCAACTCTCTCGTGTCGTCGCGTGTCTCAGTTGATTCTTCTCCTGCAAGGCCATCTTCTACCAGTTCCGCCTGTCCTACCTAATCTTGCATTCAACTGCAGCCAATTAAATCACTGTGGCACTAATTATAGTCTGGGTTAAGACTTGATGGGACTGGCCGGTGTGCACAGCATGGATTACTCAAACATCTGGAGTGGCTAACTATTGCCCGACGTGGCTTTGTGGCTGTGTCAAAAACCAGTGCTGGGCGCTGCGCACACTGTCGTTGCTCTGGATNACTATTGCCCGACGTGGCTTTGTGGCTGTGTCAAAAACCAGTGCTGGGCGCTGCGCACACTGTCGTTGCTCTGGATTTTTACTCCTGTTTTACCTTAACGGTACCGGCACAGGAGACTCAACTGCCCGCACGCTGTATGGGATAGTACAGAATACATGTCCTACCTAATCAAGAGTATATTTTGTGCCAGCGGGAGCATTCGCAAATCAAGAACACAACCGAGCTAGTGCGGACATCCATCACAACTATTACTTGAGCAATTACGTTCAGAACTTCAAGGGCTAAACATGTCTCATGGAAAAGCTTATAGTGTTTGTTGTTACGCACGGCTTGTATAAATAAACTATGCATTGTCAACATGTATTATTATTACTATTTACCTTAAACAAACGACTAACCGTTCCCTCGGTGTTACTGCATTTCTCCAGCGAGTATAGTTTTTTTTTAATGGTGTCAGATACCGTTCTGAAATATTAAAATGATGTACGTATATGTTTTGTCTTGCTAAACGACATAGCGAAACGCATTACCTAAAGTAAGGCCAAGAGCTTATAAAACAATTTTCTAAGATGTTACTTCATAAATATTTTTCAAATTACTCCAACATTAATCATTAAAGTTCCTTTCCTTTAAGGAATGCTCGTTTTGAAATTTTATCGTTTTAAACTTTAAAATAAGCAGAAATAAATCCCACCACATAATTTTCCTTTTTGGTAAACCGCATTAATAGGTGGAAAAATTTGGGTCAGTGTATTTCCTGAATCAAATAATTTTATTATAATTCAGTAAGTACTTAGGGAATAATTATTTTATTCGTATATTTTGTTTACGTATAAAAAAATGTTTTGGACCTTTAAATCCGCGAAAATTTTATCAAAGGCCTAACAACACAAATCTGGTTACTTAAATTAATTACTGTCACCTATAAAAAAATATTGCTTCCTTAGGGCGCATAAATGACAGCGTGACCGTATGGAAGGAAACTCGTACGCTTAAAAGGAAAAAAAAAGGAATTTGCAAACACCTCCTGACAAGTTAAAGAGAAGTGCCGTGGATTTATTTGGCACAGCGTTGATAAAAATGCACCGAATCTCGCAAACGTAACTCCCGTGCTAA
>NQII01001676.1:535890-566202 GCA_002778355.1 Clitarchus hookeri
TCCTCTTCGTACAATTCTCGGGATGAACGTGTTGGCTTCTGGTCATTTCAACAGCTGGTTGTGTTTTCTTCTCGGGGTCTTGACGTGGAAGTCGCAGAAGAGCTTACATAATTTACGGCGCCCATGTGCAATTCTCCAGAGTTCCTGCGTCTTGTGGATTTATCTTCTCCATTCAAGGAACCACCAACATGAACTAGGCCATTGCATTTATCAACAGCACTTGAGTAGCTGAGGCGCCGAATGCAGAACCTCGTGAACATTTAAACAGTTTCTCGCAGTAATCAGCAGCAGATTAGTGCTTTTTATACCAAATTTCTATCAGCATCTCAAGGATCAAGATTACTAAGCAGTTCTTCGCGAGCAGTGTCCTTTTTGATACAAAGCCGAGCATATGTCTCAGATTCATGAGTTTTTATAAGCAGTCTACTTATATTTGTACCACCCAGTGTAGAGCATGGGAAATGAGCACGCAAGTGTTTCGACGACGCCATTTCCTTGTTCACTATGATCAACAATCGCAATGAACTATATCTCCAACAAAATATTTTTTGTACATGGCTGTATTCAATGTATGTTCATCTCAAATACTTGAGCCTGCCTATCATTTACCATAACGTTATATAGAAATAAAAAAAAATAAAACTGATTTTTTTTTTAGTTGTATTTATTCCTATGCTTTATAAAAATAACACATAAACATAATTTGTCATTCTCAGTTAATTAATAATCGAATTTATATCTTCGCTGACATAAATATATCCTCTTCTTTACAATGGAACCAACACCCGCAGTCTATCAACCAAGTCACGAGGGTCTTCAGAAAATAAGGCGCGGTGCGACTAAAGGTTAGCGTGCTGGGCAGGCTTCGCTCCATGTCGCACATGTGGAATTACAGAGCATGAGAGTCGTCCCCGCCAGGATGCCACGTGAATAGAGACCAGTAGGAATATGAGAAAACCAAGGTCGCAGCAGATGGCGGTGATGAGGGAACATCCAAGTTGGAGGGCTCGGAAGACAGGAGAGAGGAAAGGGTGAATGTTAAGGAGACCGGAATGAATACAAGAAAATCCCCCAAGGGATAGAATGGACAAGAGAGACAGGGTGGAATAAGGGAGCATGAGAATAAAAAAAAAACAAACACAAGAGATAAACTAAAGGAGACCGGAAGGAATATGAGGAAACTCATGGGATAGAGCAGGCGAGAGAGAATGGACGTGGGGGAGAGAGACTGGAAAGAATGAGAGAAGTTGCATTACAGGGCAATGAACTCGAATATTCTTCAGACAAGATGGATGGTGCTGGTATGGAATATCAGAGCGTGAATGTTAGAGCAATCCCTCATCCCTCATTCCAAAAAAAATAAAAATAGTAATCGAGCCACATTGTAGGGTAATGCCATTTTAGGAGTGAGTTAACGCATAAAAATTTCTGTAAACAGATTTTCTGCGGAACATTTTTCTGGTTTTGAGAGAAATTGGGGAAATTTAGGCGTTTCTGAGGGAAAAAGGGAAATTCCAAGGTTAAAAAGGGAAAATGGCCTACTTTGGGGAGGAATGACAAAGTAGGAGGTTTTCGGGTGACGTCATCCGAGATGGGTGCCTGCTCGTTACCTCGTCCCCAGCCAGCAGCCAGTTGTGTTGGAACTCTCCTTTTCTATCTACTAATAATCGTAATAAACGAATTATTCTCCTTTAAATTAAAAATAAAACATTATACCTTTCCTTGGAAACACTGAAGACCATAAATTAAACATTAGTCTTCATTTGCCAATTTTTTGAGTTACATCTGCAACTGCGCATTGTTGAATGGGGTTATTTCAGCATGTGTAGTTAACGACAAAGCGAATGTATTGTATTGTAGTGTACATTAGAATTAGCCAACCATCACTGCGTGATATATGATTGGAACGACAGCTTACTGTGCGAAATCTCCTGAGCTAAAGTGCTGACCAAGATACGGAAGGCTCTGCCGTTCTCAGGTAAAAATTTTGATTTTAGGTAATCCGTTTATTCTAGGCGTGTAAAGCGAGGGAGTTAGTTGACAACATCTAATACAATAACCATGTAAATGTGGCGTTTGTGTATCGATCCGTAGTGGTTCTAAGGCAAATTAAGTTTTAGTTACTCTATTTGCAGAGGAGAGTTGGTTCCAGAGACAAAGAAACGTCTGCAGCTCGCGAATTTTGTGGTCGGTAGAAAAAGAAAATGTATATACAAATATAAGAAAATAGAGCAAGAATCAGATATTCCAAGAACTCGAATTTTCACATCTTCACGTGGGTTACGGGAGGGGTCCTGAAATTCACAGCGTTAAACCTAACTAAAACCATTTCCGCTCCATTATTTTTCTGAAGAATTAATCAATACATCCTCTTCCTGTCTTTTAGAAAACCCATTCTATAAATCTGCACCATTTTCTGTAATACTATATATAGTATACAAATGTAACTATAGACAAATATCAGTTGTTACGTTATTGTTCTATATTTTTGTCTTTCCAGGTAAATACCAAAATGAAATTGTATTACAAATACATCATTTAATCATCTGTCAAATAAGTCCAACGATTACAAGTTGCGTAATTATTAATAAAAGGGCACTTACCGTGAAATACGGAGATATATAATCATCACTAAATGAAACATTGTATTGAAGACATCGGTTCATATAATATCACGTTGGTATCTTTATGTTTTGGATATATTTTCTAAATTTCAGAAATTAAAAACAATCTCAAATATTTTTTCAATTTTTAAAAGGAACATATATTGTTATTTATCGAATTATTTGGGAGAGAAAATAAAAGAAATTTTGGAATTTTGTATTTGTTGAGATTAAAATAACCCCTTTAAAGCCGTTAATAACATTTAAATTTTTCGGTAGACCTTCCATTGGAAACCACTAGGAAAACTTCTACGGGAGGTATTAATTTAAAAACTTTAGTATGTTGATTTTCTGCCGACGCACAATGTGTTGTTTCGACCGTCTAGGTGAAAAAATTCAGAATCAAATAAAAATTAATTATTATCGGTACTACAAAGCATAATTCACTAACAACTGACAGTACTAGTACATTCAATTATTCCATATAAAAATGTATATAGGAAAATTTAACTGTTAACCGGCAGGCCTAATAAACGATTGGACACCATATGTCAATACGCGACTGATATAAATAAACAATCCGTGTAATGATTAAGTTTAGGCATTTGTTATGTATTCGTATTCTTCAGCATTGAGAAAATAAATTCAAAACTACAGCACCCTCTATGTAAAAAAAATAAAGTAACACGCAAAATTGGTTGTTCCAAATAACTAACTGCTCAGATTTTGTGTGATTAATCATCGAATCGTATTATAGCATTATCTTCGTATGGCTCTAGTCCATCAATATCTACCAAGAATATAGTTCCTCAATCGAGTTTCTTTTGTTTATGTTTCGGAGAAGTACGAAAACAAGCAATGAATTGATCAGATATAATGAGGATTATATTTATTAAATATGTATTAGCGTCCGCTCTTAATTTTTTCTCTATAGATACTTCGATAAACTTTCGATTGTCCTTTTCCCTTGTTCCCTGGGCTTCTTCTGAGAACTGTCCAATATGAAGAATGCAAGCTTTGATTTTGTCTCTCCCGTGGAATAAGTGGAGAGGATTGGGTGGCTCTTAACATACATATATGGGTGGGTCTTGAGAGTCGATGAGGGAGAAGTGGAGTGAGTATGGAGCAGCGCCGGAATGCAGGAGCAGTGGGAACGGGAGATATGTACAGACCCCCAGAAGAATCATCCGGCAAAGATTTCCGTGTATTAAGATTTTATGAAAGAGCATTCGATGCAGGTAACTGTTCTGAAGATACAAGTATCAAGTTTCATTAATGAAATTTTCAAACCTATCTTATGTAATTTTTTTTCACCGCTGATTAAGCATTCCAAAATGAACCCGAATAGCGTTATTAAACAAATTCTCGTTTTGGTTATGTCTCTGCAGATTTCTCGGGGTTTCTAAAAACTTTCTATCTATGGTATTCACTAATGTTCCTAATGTGAACTTTTATGTGCTTTAAATCAATGTCTGAAATAACTTATTCTCCGAGTTCTTGGAAAAACTTTCGAAACTGAGGCGTCAAAACTTAACTGCATGGTCTTTAAACCATACATCTAAAAGTTCTCTCTGAGAAATTAAAGGCACGATTCTGAAAAGCAATGAAAATATATGTTTTAGTGCGCAAATATGCGCAAGGTTTATTATACAATTTAACTATCCACTGGAGCAAGCCCTAGCACTTTGTAGACTATGCTCAAGTGTAGCTCTAGCAAAGCTAATGTCAATATTTATTTACTGTCCAGAACAAAACTCGCATGGATGTGCAGTCTTTGTTAGCCTAGTCTTTATAACGGTCTCCCCTGAAAAGAACAGCGCCGTAACAATAATATTGCTAATGATAGAATTAATTTTCTTATTACCACCCAAAGGGACATGATTGATTGTAAATCATTTATACGATAAATAACATGTGATTGGTTCAGTATCAGCTCGACTTTCCATTGGTTGATGACCGGCCAATAATAAACGCTGTAAAGTACAGGGTAGTGCGTTGTGTGGTGAGGACCAATAGGAAGACAGTGAGTTATAAAACAGACATCAACAGAACCGTAATCTTGCAATAGTGGATATAGGTGACTTACTTATTATTTGTCTGAAGTGCCGATCTTCAAGGTAGTGGCACTGCCGAGTAGTTCTTATTAGAGCTGCTCGTGCAAATGAAAGGAAAACTAGTGAGGCTAGTTCTTGCTAGATCTGCCGCATGGCCCAGGATCGGCAGTTCGGCGCACGCGTCGAGCGGCCGGCCTCGCAGTAGAGTGAGCATGCCGACTGTGACCAAGCTGTGCACGGCTCACGACACACATCGCAAATACATTACACAGTAAAAGCACACACGCACAAACAAGACACAGAGGCACACTGTTTCAGGGGTCAACTGCGTGGGTTCTCTGACGAGGAGACCTGCTCCCAATCCACTCGAGAACCAGGCCTAGGGGCACACGCACTGGTCCAGGGAATAGTGATCACGGGGGCATCACCCAAAACATAATAATTATTGCATAATTCACTGTATATATCACTTAGATTACATACTTTACATATCGGGTAGGATTTGTAGAATAAATAAATAAATAAAATGAGTAATAAACCATAATAAAAAAGAAAAAAATTAACAAAAAGAAACAATGACAACAAACTTTACTATATGTTTATAAAAACAATTTATGTACTCAAAATGACGCACACACTTGAAAGTTTGTTTCAGGTCGGAAAGAAGAGGACCAGGAGGGGCTCTGCATTAACCCAATCCTGTATAGATTCTGGTACCAAGGGCCCCTCCCGCTCTAATGTACTAACAAAAATGTCCCTAAATTTCACTACACGATGAAGCGTATCCCGTAGACTGCCCCAGGAGACAAGGGACTCACCAACACATTATACGCTAGATTAACTAGCACACTTGTACACAACAGGCCAACATGTTAGACAAAAACCACGACACTAACGTTTACTTCAGCTGGCAGGCTGGAGGGGAGCTTCACTCCCCCGCAGAAAACACGAACTCGTAATTTTACTTGTAAAAGGCAACTTCAATAAGCAGCCTTAATACGGGTCCGGTGCCCAACAAACCACAGCCACACGCGGCCCCGCCGCCCACCCAACGATTTGAGTATGTGTTGGGGTGCATTTGTTTTACAAACACCCAGTGAGTTATGGGAGTCCAGGCTCCCGGTCTGACGACACCAAGGCCATTCGGTGGCGTATGAGGGTTCGGCGGCGTGTTGTCTGAACTGCCAGTAAATGTGTGTAGACCTCAATGTGTCAATGCATTTATTTACATAAAACCCAGGTAATCCTCTGACACGGCGGTTAAAGAAGAAGAATTTATAAGAAAAAGAAGACGAAGAAGAACAAGAAGGTCAGGAAACAAGAAAAGAATAAAACAAGTGGAAGAGGAAATGAAAAATAAGAAGACTCTAGATAAAGATTAGGGGTCCCGACGACTACGGGCATTATCAAAGAGGAGGGACATTCGATAAATTTATAAGTTATTGATATATAGGAATTTATAAACAATTTATTTAAATAATTTATAATTTAAAGCCATGAATTGACATGGATTTTAATTTCAATTAATTTATTTTATTTAAATTTGTTAAATAAATTTGTTTCATCCCTCGCTCAAAAAAAAAAAAAGGATTCCCAAACCCAATAAGATTCCTTGGCAGTGGAAGTAGCAAAGAATGGATATAATCAATATAAGATTGAAGATTAATAATCAAAAACCTCGGATGGCCGTTGGCTAAGAGAGGTGAGGTGGAAATTAGTAAAAAATTTTCACACGGCGATTAGTTAAAACTAAGATTACTTGCCTAGTCAAAAGGTACCCGCAAGCCACCGAAAGCTATTCACGAATTGTTGTAGGTGTACTCTTTAAGAAAGAACGCTATAAATAATGACTGTCGGTTAATTATCTCGTCGCGTGCAGTTGGTGACGCGCACAGGTATATAACACGAGACGTACTGAAATGTGACTAATAAAGCTGTGCGATACCTATGCACGTTCGTGGATGTTTTTAGGCGTGTATTACTGCCACCTACAGCGCTGCGTAACTAGAGTAATAAGATGCCCATGTACTACGAACTTCCTGGAATAAAACTGCATCTAGGCTACATGTAATGCTTTAGGGTATATGTTGGAAAATTTAATTTTTTACCACTTATATAGCGGAAATTACACACTGTGCTATGGTTGATTTTTTGAGCTCATTGTTTCCGAGGAACCTAAGGGAAAATTTTCAAAATTGCACCAGCTGAAGCTGAATTGCTGATTCGATATTTTTCAAACAACTCGAAAAATAAGATAAGTAGTCTTACAAATTTATATCGAATTCCTTCTGAGACGTAACTTTACATTTCAATTCAACTCGCTCGGTCGTGATGGAAAATTACAAGTGCAGTATATCTTCTCAGGTGAAATATCGTAGTTACCATTCTCAAAAGAGGGCAGAGAGAAGGGAAAGAACGGAATTCGGAGTGAGCAGCGATGCTTCTCCACCTCGTAAAGACTCGGCTGTAACTAGCGCCACCGGGATCTCCATCAATATCTCATCACAGCAGCTGGCTATCTCCTTCCTTTCGCCACCCCCTACCCCCGTCTCCCGGGGGAACATCATCAGAATTTCATCACCGGCACCTTTGAAAGTTGGTTCGCTGCAAGCTCCAGGAGTTCTACGTCAAGCGTGTAGAAACATGGGACGAGGGGGGGGGGAGAGTTCCTGCCGGAGAGAGGCGGAACCGCTCGCAGCGGAGAAGGTATTTTGTTCTTCATCAATTGCGAATAAGCTTCAAATATTTGTCCAATGTTCGGAGCGACCCCTCTCTCGAGTTTACTTAAACGAACAAGTGTTTGGCTACTTTACTTGGTGCGAGGGTGGGGGAGGATGGGGGTGGTCTCGGAGACGGAGGGAGGGGATGAAAAGCGGTGGCGAGCTAAAGATCTGCGGGAAAGGAAGTTTTTTTTACCGGAGAGGGCGAAGACAAAGAAAAGCGTTTCCTTAAAAAAAAGGGTAAAATAATGTGAAAACCTTACTACACTCCAAAAAGTTTCTTATTTTAACAGATATCTTGTCAACGAAAACGATGTTTAATTCAAAAAGTGATTTCTTATATCCATTTGCAGTTACATTTCTTCCGCATGGCCAGTGAGTATTTTAACCGCCTTACCTTATAAGCATAAAGGACGATACACCGTACAGCTTATAAATTATTCAGATCTATAATTAACTTTAATACGTGATATATATATTATTTTAGATTTCTGTGCTGTGAACTGCAGAGCTACCGTTCGTAATGAAATACATTTTTTTTTTAGTTTCATTCCCATTTTTCTTACTACAGTTTTTTTATATTACCTCGCATCTTAAAAAAACAACCTATTAAAAAAAACGCAGTCATGTCACTGTACGATGTGAAATATTGACACTTAATTGTGAGAAAAATGGCTAGTTGTAGGTAATTAAGTTTGATTGCCAGAATCTTGAAAGTTTTCTAAGAGGAACGTATACAACCATTGAAGCTAGGTGTACCGCGGCGCCAAGAAGCTCTGGAAATTTTGCTCTTAGGTGCTGTTGAAAGTTACCCGTGGTTCCATATCGTGCACTGTTTAGAAACCTTTCTTTAAGTTGCCGTATCAGTTAAGGAAACAAAGCTAAGTGGGAGGTAACTAGGCCCGGATAATAAGGATGGTAGGAAGCGGAATTAATGATTTTGTTCATAAGAAAATATACAGTTTTGAGAGAGAAGTGTGGACAGGTGCTTTCTCGTGATGGATGAGCAAACGGAAGCTGCTACAGACTTCCGGTATTTTCCGTTGCGCGTTTTCTTTCAACCGCTTGAGAATTCCTCTGTAAAAGTCTAAGTACATCTTCGTGCTAAGGGTAACAAATTTATAGTCTACTTTTCCCTCGACGTCGAAAGATATAAAGAGCATTATCTTTTTTTAACTCCGAACTTGTCGTACTTCTTTACTTTTTGTGAGTGTGGGTGACGATTGCTGCTTGGTTTCTAGATCACAGCCGTAAACCCAACTCCCTTCACTCGTTACAAGCCCATAAATGGAGGTCGGTCAATTTTTAGTGCTCTCGTGAAACTCAAGTAACATAAGATTAGCGGGGAAAAACTTCGCACCGTGAATAAGATTATATACTCGGTTAATATCCCACTAATTTATGCGAGCTCTATATGATTTACGAGCGACGGTCTTTGTTGATGAGATCTTAAATTAGTTCACATTCTCGACCGTTCTTAAGGCTCTAGCTTGCCCCGCATACTCATTACCTGCAGCTGATACTAGTTAGGCCTTGAAATGTATATCCGATTAAAAACTGCTGTAAGGCATAAATAATAAAGAATACGCGTCGATCGTCTCATGGGACACATTTACCGCTTTGCGCCGTTTGAAGAAACGTACCATGCTTCAATAGCGCTAATAAGATTAAATTAATGAGTTTGCGTTTTTGTGTTTTTTTTTTCTTTTTAGTCTGTAAATCTTAATTTATTCGCAATTTTCGGGGGGTCAAAAATTTTACAAAGAAACTTTTCGTAGAAATATGGCTTGGGCAAAGATGGGCAAATTGTTATTTGTTTGAAAGCGATATCGTGAAAGGGAACCGAGACACAATATAAATCATTTATCATCTAAAGCCATGTGCTTTCACTCGGCTGGTCCTCTACTAGGCAGTCGGCGTAGCTTACAACACAGTGGGAACATTTTTACTTTCTCAAAATATTAATTAACGTAAAGAGAGAAGCAATCAGAGGCTAAATGCAGCACGCAAACAAAGCGTCATTATAAGTGAGACCAAAATTATAAGAAATAGAACGTGGCAACTGCATCTCCGTACGTTGCCTTCAACTACGTGTGATAATTTCCCTCCGTTGCAAGCCTACACTGTTAAATATAAGCATCAATTTAAAAATACAAGTTTTTGGTAATTTTACATTTTGTTAGTGTAATTTGTAAAAACCACTTCAGAGCGTGTAATTTTACACAAATTTTCTTAATAATCCAGAGGGCACTACATGTCTTCTGTGAAAATACATTAATGTATGGCTGAATAGACACAATGTGTGTGTTTGTTTACACATATCGAAGTATGTGTAGAAATACACCCACTCACTATATTAAAAACTTTAGTTATGTATCCTTACTGCTGCATGGTCGTTGTATGATCACCAAATGTCAGTTTATTTGTGCATTTTCAATTGCGTAATTTTACAATTACCGTGTGTGTGCGTGTGTAAACTTGCATTGTATTCTGGAGTATCTGTGAGCGTATATTTAAACATACAAATTTTTGGTAGTTTTATATTGTTATTTGTAATAAGCTAAAACGAGTACAGTTTTTGTAATTTTTACACTAATGTACGAACTAATTCAAATATAACTACAAGTATTTGTTTAAAACATGCGATCTAGCGGTGGGGAGAAGAACTACTTCGAATTCCTTTTGTGTGTTCAAAAGGAAATATTAACTGCCGCTGATGGAATATGCTGGCTTTTGTATACAACTACCTATTCTAAATCTGAAGTCAATTGTTACCCACTTTTGGAGATAACTTTTTATAACACTGTGTCAAACTACCAAGTTACAAAACGGAGTAAAATAACATGAAAATTTTAAAAATACACATGCTAAGTATGATAATTAACATGTTTCAGTTGTAAAAGAACATGCTGATGGTAAAATTGCTTAGTAAAACAGTTTCTAATGTACAGAAAAGGTGTAATTACACTTAAAGCGAATATAGGACATAACTTATTTGTTAGTGCAAAAATAAAAAATACACCGTGGTGTAATTACAATTGCGATGTCTGTATAAATTTACTTGCCGTGGAGAGAAAACACACCAACCTTGCAGTTTATTTTTTGCTACAGAGTAATTGTAATTGTACACAATCTTATGTACAGTTAGTTGTACGGAGTATATGTTATTTTACTAATTTGTAGTATAAATTTACTAGAACGTAGAATGAAAAACACAAACATTCGTGGGAGTAAAATTACACGGATGTCAGTGGAGACACTACGGCCACATACATTTAGTGTAAAATTTCACAATTTTTTTTAAGTTGTAGTTTATAAGGAATAATAGAATTTAAGCACTTCGAACATAAACAGAATTTCGTATTTTATTCCGGAAAATAACTTACTTTAAACGTAAACCATTTTTAGGCAGAAGTATTTACACAATGACGGAAGGAATTATTTTCAATCAATGTAAAACCAGTACAACAAATAATTCCTAGATTTTCAGAGATAGGAAGGACAATATGTTTTTATTTTGATCTGAAACATGTGAACATTGGATCTATGCACGCGTAAATAATATGTGTTGTTAGTCGTTTGTAATATTGTGAAGAAAAATTTCGATAAATTCTATGATGCACTAGACAAACCGAGAAAACGAAAATAATATACAGACGCGAAAAGTTTCTTCAATGTTTCCATGATTTGAAAAATGTTTACAAAAATATAATTTGGCACTATTACAAGTGTTTTTTTTTTATCTGGAAGCTGTTTTAAACTTTTACTGAATGGCGTTTCGGGATGTAGAATAGGTACGTCGTAGGTCAGAAATTATTATTTTCTAAGTTGTACTCAAATGGTTAGTTGAATTGAAGTGGTTAGTTGAACTCCAGTAGTTAACTTTCGACCTGTCGTGATAATTACTGTAGTTCTAAAATTCCACTGTCATATGATGTAAATAATTTTTATTTTTATACATTTATGAGGAAATGCAATCTTTCCATGTTTAAATTATATAGTTTTCACAGCAAAAAATGTCCTGAGTTGCTGATGACAAATTTTTCCTCTACAACATGGAGTGAGAAAATTGACTGGGAGCAGTTGCATAAAGCACAAAGCAGGTGATCACATAAAGCATCTGCCCAATTTCCGCACAGCAACAGTAAAATGGGGCGTGGGACAGAGGTTTCGGATCGCCCCGACCTTATTGTTCCCGCCCGACATAAAAATGCAACGTCATGCGCCCGCGGAAATTCTTTTTTTTTTTTAACGACCGACAATAAATGGAACCCAGTTAACTGTCTTACCATCAAAGTAACACAATTTCGAATAAAACTCGGGGTCTACAATAGGGACGTGATGGGAAAATTATGGAAGCTATAAATGTCATACGTCATTAAAAATTCTATATGTGTGTGACCCGGCGAAGCAGTTCGCTCATTGTCCAGGAGGAACGTGTGTGAATGCGGGCAGTGAGAACGTGTGCGAGGGCGCAGCGGGGTGATTTGGCGGACGATACCGTTTGCTGGGGGTGGGGGGAGGGTCCTGGGTGGTACGCTTTATAAAGCATTATTTCCGGCCGAACGACTAACAACGCACCGCCCAATTACAGAGCGCGAATAGTCACAAGCAAAAAAAAAAAAAAAAAAAAGGTAGGCTCCCGGAGGGGAGATGGGAGAACACCGAACATTTCGGTAGAGCCGCTGTGATTAATTGACCAGAGAGGTGTTTTTGACCGTCCGTGCAGAGAGAAACGGAGCAAAAATCAACAACTAACTCGGATTTTTTAAAACCCTTCCTCCCATTTGAACTCCGCCCCCCTTCCTCTTACCATTCAAGCTATCTGCAGACGATTTCATTACATCCCTCGCGAGCCTTCAGCTCAGCGTTGGCTGCTAAACTGAATTTCACTTCTCGTGAGTACTGTATTTATTGAGACTTCCTTTATACACGAGAGTGTCCATTAACATCATTATTTCATTTTTTTACTTCACGTCTTTTTATATTAATTTGTTAACTTTTCAACTGGGTTACTTTACAACCCTAGTAAAGTTTTTCACGCTTGCCCAGATGTGTTGGAGCAAATAGAAGGATCATTGGCATACATTTATGTTTCAGTTTTTCTGTCGGAGAAGATATTTAATTTCTTTAAGCATATTTCGAAAATCGAAACCGGGCGTTTCCGCCATGGAAACAAATGAAGCTATTATTTCTCTAAATTCAGTTAAACTCGTCGCATATTGAACCAACGAGGGCATATCCAAACGTGGTACGGTGAATATATGCATCGGAAAGTTAAAGGGTAGGAGTAAGGGAATATACTGCAATATTTCTTAAAATGACGTGGCTATCGGTGATCATCGGAGGTTCAGTTCTTGGTTTTGAGATAATGAACATGAATTTGGGATACCATTGTAGTTTTGTATGTTCGGATTAGGAAGATAAACATACTTATTTGCTCATAAATGAGGATAAACAGGAACATTTGGAGAGTTCAATCCACAGTCCTAACGATATTCATGTCTCAGCTATATTTTGCTCATTGGTTGCTGCCTTAATGAGTGGTTAAAGGCGAGTTTTACTTCAGAATAGGTATGGCGGGATCTTGAGCTTTTTCATTTTCACGTATGTTATAGACTAAAGGAACTCACCTAACAGGTGCCTGAACTGCGTTGCAGAGTGTTTCTAACACACGTTTATCTTTCTTCAGATGAGGCGTGTTGAGTCCTTTCTAGACGTCCCGCACATTGGAAACACTGTTTCAGAGTACTCCGAAATGGCTAAAAACGGGTTTTTCAAAGGCACCGTATTGCAAAATATACGCATAAGATACATACAAAACTGCTTAATGGTCCTACGTTGTACCTTCCCACAGACTCTCCGCCAATAAAATAATGACGCCGCTGAAAGTCCCATAGGTACACGCAGTGCGACGAGAACACTGCACGCCAGTCCAGAGCCTTGAGCTTAAAACGCGATGTTGCATTTGATGCACGTGGCAATGTCGCCCTTATCGCTCCCGCGCTTCTCGACCTCAAACACGTTAGAGATATTCAGGTATGCTTCAAGGCGTGCGAAATAATCAGATATCGAATTCAAAAAATTACATAATTGAAATGTTATTCAAGTGGAAGTTGTCCAAGAATTAACTCGCGAAATTTCTGATCCCTTAAAGACTACTGTTTCCTGTCTGAAACCAATCACTGTGTAGAAAATATAAACTCTGAAGCTAATCCTGACTTTTCACAGAGCAGTGGTACTACTTTCTAGCCTATGTCATGGCGTTCTAACGGACGTGCATAGATGACACGACAAAGTCAATAACTGTAAATTAATTATTAAAGCCCTTTTCTATCAACCATTAAAAAAACAATTACCCATAACTACGTCTACAGTACACACTGACACGTGGTCTCTCAATTAAATTGAAACGAATTAATCAAAACTGTTCTAACGCTACTGAAGTTATGCGTTTTTGTGTTGTATACACATAAGAGCACGAACTTGCATATCATCAACACATTTATTTTCTTAAAGATTCCTTCATTCCCACTTTGACGGAGTTTCACGGTATTGTTTATCTAAAGCCAATGTCCTTCGGTCACATTTTTGCCTTCAAATATATTTGACAATAACATTTTAAGACGGGATGTGGCTATCAGATTCTTCCTTACAACAAATTTTATCAGATAATCTTGAATGTTTTCGAAAATGTGTCACACTGTCGAATTTCCTTTTTTACTGGGAGAATCTAATGTGGATTTTTATGTAAACGTTATTTACAAAGTGAGATACTGCTGTCGTGTTGCCATGCTGAGTATCACGGGGAGAAACGTAATATATGTTGTATTTTATTTTCACTTTTTTACTCAATTCGAATTTATTAATTACATATGTTTTGTGAACAGTGAAATTGAGCGCAGCCGAGTTCTTAATATTATGTGCAATATTAGCTTAAAATAGCGTTCATGCTCATGTAGCTTCTACATAAATTAATTATATTCATTACCTTTTTTGTTTCCAGCAATTGAAGTTCCATGACGTCCATTTTCGTCATGCACGATTCTGATTGGCTGAGCCCGTCAAACCTCAAAAAATATTTATAACCGGTCCAACTAATACATTTTTGATGGGAACTAAAGCCATCTAATTTTTTCAGACAAATATGGCGGCGTTTATGGCGTTTCGGTGATGTCACAACTGTCCAACTTTGTTTGATCAAACTTATTGGAAGCAGTTTGACAGAAAAATTTTACAGTGTGACAGGGGCTTTACGTATAGCGGGCGGATACGAAATAAGAGGGGAGGAAGGTCCTAAGCCGTGTTTTCAGAAGTAGTAAAATAACCGCGAACAGCGAATATCGGCAGTGTCAGCGTGATTGCGGGCAAGGTCTCCAGTCCCGTTGAAGTAAAGGGAAATGTGAAGCTCATCCACGTCTGCCTTAGGGACTGACTGCCGCCTGGCTGTACGGGGGTGAGCGAGCCAGCACCGGTTGTTGGGTTGGTGAAGGGCGAGGTAGGAGTTGGCAGCTTGGAGGCAAAGACAAACAACACAGGCAGAGTCCGCAGAAGTTTGTGTAAAGCCCGAAACAGACGCGGCTGACGAAGAGAGAGACTGAGCAGGACAACTTCGTCTCCAGGAGCTTCCGTTTGCAAACGCTTCCTGTGCAGGATACGTACCTTCATAATACAGGGTGAGTATGAAAGAATACCCCAACTTTGAAGGCCTATAATACCACAACCAAACAACCTACAACCATTTGATTGTTCAAATCAAATGAACCGTGGAACTGTGCCGCTCTTGATGCTTACATTGAACATTTATGAATCGAAGGTAAACAAACTTCTAGGTTCCACGGTTCATTTTATTGGTCAGTCAAGGTTGTAAGTGGTTTGGTTTTGATATTATAGGCCTTCAAAGTTGGGGTATACTTTTATACTTAGTCTGTACAATATGCGAGTACTTTATACACTCTAGCGGAAGCTGACCTATACTCTAAACTTGAAACAGTGAGAATTGAGACTAATCAGTAAAAACAGTGAAAATTGAGCAATTGATAATCAGTGCCAGATAACTAATTAATATAGTGACTGGATTTCACTGATTTATGTGTGTTTACCACTGGTTGTCAAGAATTACACTGCTATAAATCTCTTGTTCCCATTGAATTTGCTTGATTCGCCGGTCAGCGGTAGCTTGTCAACTGACTTTCAGTGAATGTCATTTCACTAATTAATATCACTGATTCAGACCTAGAGTGTAACGGGTAGGCAATTTCGTAATTTATTTTTAATGCTCTTCTTGATAACCAGTAAAAAACTAAAAAAAAAAAGGTAATTCCACACAAATTGTTTCCCTTTGCCAGGAATTATAATATATAAAAGAAAATGGGTATATTTACAACACATTAAAGTTACTGTGGCTTACCTTTGTATGTTTACAAAATATTCCATTTATTTTTGGTTATCTGTGGCACTAGGTGAACGCAAAATTCACACAAATTTAAATAATATTTATAAGTAACAGTTATTTTAAGCTTGTTATAAATTTTCGGTTGCTTCTGTGGCGGAGTTTCTACAGTCCTATCTTTGTAGTTGAAGTTATTACTGATTAAGAACATCCAGTATTCATTATGCCTTGGATAAAATAAGCAGTGTCTGGAGTAGAGTTAAAAACACATTCACTCTTATTTAAGGTAGATTGCAGTGCGTTTTATAAAGGATATTCGTCGGAACAAGTTGTCTGAAAATAAAAAAATCCCAAATGTGATTCACTTCCAAATTTAACTGGCATATATTTAAGATGTTTTGAATTATACTCACTATAATTGTCTATCGCCTTATTTACGCACTCGCTAATGCAATAATGTTTATTAAACTTATAATTTGTTGGAATGATGGGATCGGTAAAGTGATACTACAGGAAGAAAAAGTATCGAGTATTTCGTAGGACCCACGATGGGAATTTATACAAATCGGACAATTCGTTACAACTTGCCGAGTAATAACTGTTGTTCCCTTTTAAAGTGCACAGCTTCCAGTGTAAATGAGAGATATAAGTCGAACGCTTGCAAATCGCGAGATAAACTTGGAGGAACAAAACGTAGCAGGAAAATCGTGCAGTTCTATGTTACAAAAAATTTTCGTATGAAATAAGCACACACACAACTCATGTGTTCTGTTTCTGAACAAATATATTGCATAACTATTGGTCTTATATTTGCCAGAGAGTTATTTCAAATGATAAAAAAATTTATAATACAAACACGTGCTATTTACATAAAGTTAAAATCAAAACTTGTTCGTTTACTTTGTGTTATATTAAATAACAAAATCTGTACCAATTGTAACGTAAGTTTGCTACCGTGAGTCTTAAATTAAACTTTTGAGGGAAACGACCGAATTTAATAAACATAGGTATACACATTAAGTTAAGAACAACAGTAACAAATTTAACCTTTTGCAGAATATTTGTTAAGACGAACAGAAACTGCGTCAGAGACAAAATGCAGCTCGTAAAAGAAAGATAGCTTACATTTAACCGATTTGAGTTATATATATACATAAATATAAAGATTAGTAATTTGCTTGAGCAGATATAGAAGCCGGTAGACATTAGAATTAAGGAAGAATATGTTACCAAATTAATGAGACGCAAGTGCAGATGGTTGATCGTGTCGAACAAAATGCATGATATAAACTCTCTGCCTGAAACTGGAATGCCTGTGTGAAAGCAGAAAAATGCGTAAGCGCTTACGGGCAAACAGATAAAAACTTTGAGAAACTCTCCACATATAAATATAGTCGAAATGTATTTCTGCTGTGGAACAACACAGAGTTAATTGAGAAGATGAATGAATTCTTGAAACATATATAATATAACTTAACCAGTTCTTACTGTATTTAATGTGGTGGTGCGGAACTGTGTGCGTCACTTGAGGGGAAAATGATCGCGGTGAGAGAGGACACAACAGGAACTTTGCGCACTCACAAAAGTCAGCTCTAGCAGTGGCGAAGAAAAATCGAGGTGTCGAAGGAGCTCGTTCAAGGTTATTAATTTTTTTCCAAGCGAACTCGGCAGCAGCCGCATCAAGTTTGCCGGACGCGTCAAGCCTTTGGGGATAACGCTGTGAATGGACGCGCGGCCAGGCGTTGGTAACAAAAGTCAAGGTCGGGATGAGCCCCGAAGCGAGCGGCCGTAGGTCCTGTGTGAGGATGACATAGAGGACAATGGCCGACATGTGGCGAGCTCTCCGAACGCTACCAGGTGTCTTGACGAAACAGCCGCACTTCACTGGCGCCGCATGGGAAAGGCGTTCAAGTTGGGCTAGTGGGTACCCCACGCACTGTTGGAAGCCAACAGCAACGAATGACGGCTTACTTCTCGTTTTCTCGTTACCGCAGCGCACCCATATTCGATCGAGTGCACACCGGTGACGAAAAGTGGGTCCTGTATGACAAACCAAAGTACGGCTACTGATATAAGAGGAAATATAGTTATTTTTTTAATAAGATATTTAAAAAAATAAAAATTATATTACATATTGATAAATAAAAATTGATTTTCGGTATATTTGTTTATTTTTTATTTTTAACATATGGTGATAGGTTTACTATAAAAATATACTGTATTTACTTTATAATGATGGCGCGTACAAAATAATTTCTTTGCAATAGAAACATTACGTGTTAACTTAGGATCTACTTCGTTTATAAAATAACTGCAACTTTGTTATTAGGCTTGCTACACAGTTGAAAAATTACATGTTTTCCTAAATATTATTAGGTGTTCATAAGGACTGAACACTGTTGTTGAAAGCCTTAATTTCCAATAGAACTAAGTCGATCATGTGCATTCGATTTTACCTATGCATTAAAAGTAATATTTATATTTGTAATAGTAAATTTGGTTCATATCATAAAATAGATTTTACAGTTGAAACATTTTGAATTAAGAATTTTACAGGAACCACATTTCACGCACATCAAACAATTTTTTTTTTTATTTAAGATTTACAATACACCATTACCTATACTATTAAAGCCCTGCCAATGAAACCTCACAACAGTCTTGACCCCTTCATGTTTGGTTGATAACTACTACCAAACTTAACCTCAAATAATCCAACAATAAGGATTGCCATTCCTCGTGGCTGAGATTTTCTGGCAGTAATGCTAATTATTATGAATGAAATTAATAATTTAATAATAAATGTACTTATTNGAAATTAATAATTTAATAATAAATGTACTTATTTAAATGCCCTTTTTATATTTTAGATTCTCAACTACTCTAAATAATAGTTTCCCGTCAACAGCTATTTACTTGAGAGCTGTAGTGTTGCAAAGAAAAGCCACCTGAACAGCAATNACGAAAAGTGGGTCCTGTATGACAAACCAAAGTACGGCTACTGATATAAGAGGAAATATAGTTATTTTTTTAATAAGATATTTAAAAAAATAAAAATTATATTACATATTGATAAATAAAAATTGATTTTCGGTATATTTGTTTTTTATTTATTTTTTACATATGGTGATAGGTTTACTATAAAAATATACTGTATTTACTTTATAATGATGGCGCGTACAAAATAATTTCTTTGCAATAGAAACATTACGTGTTAACTTAGGATCTACTTCGTTTGCAAAATAACTGCAACTTTGTTATTAGGCTTGCTACACAGTTGAAAAATTACATGTTTTCCTAAATATTATTAGGTGTTCATAAGGACTGAACACTGTTGTTGAAAGCCTTAATTTCCAATAGAACTAAGTCGATCATGTGCATTCGATTTTACCTATGCATTAAAAGTAATATTTATATTTGTAATAGTAAATTTGGTTCATATCATAAAATAGATTTTACAGTTGAAACATTTTGAATTAAGAATTTTACAGGAACCACATTTCACGCACATCAAACAATTTTTTTTTTTATTTAAGATTTACAATACACCATTACCTATACTATTAAAGCCCTGCCAATGAAACCTCACAACAGTCTTGACCCCTTCATGTTTGGTTGATAACTACTACCAAACTTAACCTCAAATAATCCAACAATAAGGATTGCCATTCCTCGTGGCTGAGATTTTCTGGCAGTAATGCTAATTATTATGAATTAAATTAATAATTTAATAATAAATGTAGTTATTTAAATGCCCTTTTTATATTTTAGATTCTCAACTACTGTAAATAATAGTTTCCCGTCAACAGCTATTTACTTGAGAGCTGTAGTGTTGCAAAGAAAAGCCACCTGAACAGCAATTTCTAATGGATGGGTCCCCAACAATTTAAATATGATTGCCATAAGAGAATATGAGTAAAACCATACAGCCAGAAAACGAATAGCACGTTGCAAAACATCTAATTCATTGACAATAGTGAGTGCAGCGAGATCCTATCACTACACCCTGCGCCACTTGTGTCACGAATTGTTGCCGAAGAAGACTTACCAATTTTTTTAATTTGTAGCATAATTTACTGAAACAATTAACAATTAACATATATGTTATATATATATTGCTATCACAAAATAACGATAAAAATACATAAGTATGAAATATCGATATTTTGTTGAAAAATCGTCATTTCGAAATATCGATATTTCTTCAACATCCCTACTCGAAAGCATGCCAGACATTGGTTGTCACCATGGGACCATGTGCCTCACACCATAAGACTACGGTTGCCCCACGAGCCACTACCAACGGGCCAAACCATAACTGCGGGCGGACCTGTGCTCGCAGTAGTTGGAGCTCCATAACAACAAAGCCAGAACGCACGTGGCGTGGTTGGCAAGGGACACGACACGCTGGTTATACTGGGGGGCACTGTGTCATCCGCCGTATTCTCCGGACCTCGTGCCGTCAGATGACCACCTCTTCCATTCCCTGGACAACACCTCCGTGGGAAATCCTCAGCAGAATGAAGCGCACTTATGGTAAGCACTCGTGGACTTGGTTGCATCCCAGGCACTCGACCTTTACCGCCAGGGCTTTGCACAGCTGGTGGCACGGCAAAAGGTCCTAGTTGCCGATACATATCACATTACGTTGAAGACTAGCGGTATGCGGCATTTTCTAATGATCTAAAACGGCAAGAATTTATTTCGTTACCATGTATTTCCGAGAGTCTTAACAGCGTGCGCATATGTATCGAGTACTGAAGGAGGCGAACGTGCTGCATTTTTGTATTTTATGAAACTTTAAAAAAAGCTATACAAATGTAAAGTGATTTTTCAGAGCCACTTAACACAGCCTATAAAAGCGTGCTAAACCATTGTAAAATTAAAAAAAGTAAAAGGAAGGCTTTGGGAGAATTACCCTTGATAAAAAATAGCAAATTTTGGCTACTTACTATTAAATGCGTTGCTATGTGTATCTTGTATATAAGTCTGAGCCTCGCATATCATTGCTCTAAAATTATTATAAAGATGATTTTAAGAACGTATTTACTATATTAGAAACTCTTAATGAGTGTTGTAGACTTTAAGGAAGTGATAAAAATGGCTTCTGTAAAGGAGATGAAGATGTTTTAACTACCCAGGATGATAAAATGCTACTATAAATATAATTATTTATGGATATAGCGTTATTTAGTGATACGAAAAGCAATAGGAGAGAACTGGGAAAACCAAGACGCTCTAATATTTAAAAAGAGGAGAGAAGTGAATGTCAACATTTAGCACCCTTGTTTACTTAAAAGATCAAAGAAACTGTTTATAAAACAAAAACGACAACACTCAAAAGAATTTTACAGCACCAGTGGACGAGAATGTCGCGTTCATTTTTTGGACGGCAAGGCTGCACCATGGGGAAAATTCTGTGAATTTACTAGGCATAATAGGCAAGAGTATTTGGATGATACGGCGTGTGCATGGGTGCAGCAAAACCACGCTGACACAGGACATTATGGAAAGAAAAATGGCTTTGAAAGAGTAAACTGATAACGAGATTTTCATGAAATATTGAAAACACTAGATTATGCCAAGTAAATAATTACAAATATACATGTGGTAAATGAAGACATATTTACAACGAAAATTTGTCTACATTTGGCAGCACTCACTTATACAATTGCAGAGTAAAATCGTGCACTGCGCGCACTGGGAGGTTAATTTTCTTTTCGCTTCTCTTCAACAAATTCAGCAGACCAATTCTTAAATGAATATGAAAAATGACAATAAAAATATTTGATTCGGTGTTTTTGGCAAAAAAACTGGATTTTAATAGTGGAAATGTGTAAACAACTTTTATGAGCTGTTAACAATTTCCACAAATGTAAATATGAATCACTATATCTTGCAAATTAACAGATTACACAATTTCCCATTTCTGAGGTAATGATTTTAAAAGGTTAATCCTAGGAGATTTTCAATGTTCTCATTTGGGTCACACTGATGCCAAAATCAACATCAAAATCACAACACTGGTAGCAGACTATACCTAAATCCGTCGATATCTGAATTTCGGAACATCACAATCCAATTTTAATATTCGTGCGGTGGTGTAGTGGTCAGACTACTTGCCTCCAACCTAGGCGAACCGGTTTCAATTCCCGGCGAGGTCGCTTCCGGATTCTCGCATGTGGGAATCGTGCTGAACGATACCGCTAGTTGGCGGGTTTTTTTTTCGGTGATTTTGCATTCTGTAGCTGCTCCATACTCACCTCGTTTAGCCCTCATCGACTCTCACGACGTCCATCTTAAGAGCCGCCCAACCCCCTCCACTCTCCTCGTGCACTACACTCACGTGACGAATGATAAGATATAAAAATTGTGACATTCTTCATGAAAAATGCCGTGGATAAGGTAATAAATAAACTGGTACTGAACAGAACAGGTGCCGGTCAAAGAAGAGAGTGAGTAAAGAGATTTGGACTTCTCTTAACATCGTGGTCTTGAGCGCCAAGCAGATCAGAGAAGTTTGTTAGGTAGAGGCCTATGTTGTTGCAATATATTTGAAAATTTCTTCGTCCATAGATGAATGTAGAATATGGAGGCGAAACTGGCAAATAAAGAGGAGGAAACATGCATTGCAGAGTACAGAATCTGTAACGAAGTAAAAGTTTATGAGCAGGATAGATTATAACGAAATGCATAAATTCCGCTAGTCGCACACCCAAAAATGAGACAGACACATCATTTCGTAAACTACGTACACCGTAAGCTGCACGGTCTTCTTCACAATGATGTGACCAAATCCAGCTACATATTGTGTCCGACATACAATCATAAGTTTGTGAAATTAATAGTAACGATAATGTGGGAGTCGAAGTTTGCTGCTGCACTAATATATAGTAACATTTCTTCGCCTTTATACCTGCTGTCTGTAAGTCCTAACACTAATCAACTAGTAGTAGGGAAATGAGCATTCGGGTGCAAGTGAATGGGGAAGTTGGTGCCAGGCGCCGGCCGACGCCATCTTAAATTTCCCTATTTTCATTTATTTCACGAAATTTTCCTTTTTTCCCTCGAAAATGACCATTTATCGCTTAAAATTTCTGGTTCCTTCCTTAAAATTTCTAGTTTATCCCTCAAAAAGAACTGACCCCTCATTTTAAAAAACGAACCCCCTTCCCCCCTTTTTTTTTTTTTTTGCAAAAACGAGCTCCTTTTTGCAAAGCAAAAACGATTCGATGGAAGCAATTGGGGGTTTTTACGGGTGACCTTGACCCTGTGCCTGGTGACCGGGGATGACCTTAAACCCAAAAACTTAAGAAATTGCAGAAAAAATATGAAATATTATAAATGTGTAAAAAATTTCAAATTTAAAAAAAAAAATAAAAAAATTAAAAACTGATATTTTAAAAACATTTTTTAATGTGCGTGCAGGAGGTCCGGGGTTCAATGGCAGGTGGGTCAACAAAGATTCTCACATGACTGGCCCGCGCCACGTCGGTCATTGTCGATCTCTTCACCCATGTTAGATGTCGATGACCTTGACATTCAACTTTCACATTGGATGACTTCAAAGTCAAAAATTCTAAAATATCACAAAAATTTCCAAAAAATTCTAACAAATTCCCAAAAAAAATTTCTGAGACATGACTCAAGACTCAAAACTCAAGACACTTCACCAAGAATCAAGAACCTTAACCCCAGACTCAGAACTCACGACTCAAGACCCTTGACCCAAGATTAAAGACTCAAGACCCTTGACCCAAGACTACAGACCTTTGACCATTAATACTAAACACAAAAAATAAAAAATCTTAATTATTCTAATATTCCTAAAAATAAACAGATCATAAAAATTCTAAAAATTACTAAAATTTAAAAAAAATAAAAAGTTATAAACTTTTAAAAATTAAAAAAATGTAAAAAATTACAATTATAATTTTATTTTAAAACTCACATTTCCGGAGGTTCCCTCAGCACCACATCCAGCAGACGACTGACCCATTCCAATCAGTCACATTGTATTAACATTACCCTCCCTAACCAATGTTTCTCATTGGCTCATCAGTTGACAAGCCTCCACCCCCTCATATTTGTTTATCTTGACAATGCACTCCACCCATTATATTAGATTTTTCGTTTGTCATTTGTTTACTTTTACATCACCTAGTTAAAGCTAGCATATTAATTATAGATTTCGCTGCCAGAGGAGCTGTCGATTTAGCCACCATGCAGGTTGTGTCAACCTGGACCTTACCCCAATGACATTGAACTTGAAAAATCGAGAGAAATCGTAGTCCATACAATTGCAAATTACTACCTCGTCACATCAAGGGACCATATTGACTAACAATAGGTACTAATTAACAACTGACTGCACGCAAGGTTGACTCCACCCAAGACGAACTCCACCCAAGACTGATTNTTGCAAAAACGAGCTCCTTTTTGCAAAGCAAAAACGATTCGATGGAAGCAAATGGGGGTTTTTACGGGTGACCTTGACCCTGTGCCTGGTGACCGGGGATGACCTTAAACCCAAAAGCTTAAGAAATTGCAGAAAAAATATAAAATATTATAAATGTGTAAAAAATTTCAAATTTCAAAAAAAATTAAAAAATTAAAAACTTATATTTTAAAAACATTTTTTAATGTGCGTGCAGGAGGTCCGGGGTTCAATGGCAGGTGGGTCAACAAAGATTCTCACATGACTGGCCCGCGCCACATCGGTCATTGTCGATCTCTTCACCCATGTTAGATGTCGATGACCTTGACATTCAACTTTCACATTGGATGACTTCAAAGTCAAAAATTCTAAAATATCCCAAAAATTTCCAAAAAATTCTAACAAATTCCCAAAAAAAATTTCTGAGACGTGACTCAAGACTCAAAACTCAAGACACTTCACCAAGAATCAAGAACCTTAACCCCAGACTCAGAACTCACGACTCAAGACCCTTGACCCAAGATTAAATACTCAAGACCCTTGACCCAAGACTACAGACCTTTGACCATTAATACTAAACACAAAAAATAAAAAATCTTAATTATTCTAATATTCCTAAAAATAAACAAATCATAAAAATTCTAAAAATTACTAAAATTAAAAAAAAAATAAAAAGTTATAAACTTTTAAAAATTAAAAAAAAATTAAAAAATTACAATTATAATTTTATTTTAAAACTCACATTTCCGGAGGTTCCCTCAGCACCACATCCAGCAGACGACTGTCCCATTCCAATCAGTCACATTGTATTAACAATTACCCTCCCTAACCAATGTTTCTCATTGGCTCATCAGTTGACAAGCCTCCACCCCCTCATATTTGTTTATCTTGACAATGCACTCCACCCATTATATTAGATTTTTCGTTTGTCATTTGTTTACTTTTACATCACCTAGTTAAAGCTAGCATATTAATTATAGATTTCGCTGCCAGAGGAGCTGTCGATTTAGCCACCATGCTGGTTGTGTCAACCTGGACCTTACCCCAATGACATTGAACTCGAAAAATCGAGAGAAATCGTAGTCCATACAATTGCAAATTACTACCTCGTCACATCAAGGGACCATATTGACAAACAATAGGTACTAATTAACAACTGACTGCACGCAAGGTTGACTCCACCCAAGACGAACTCCACCCAAGACTGATTCCACCCAAGTCTGGCTCCACGAAAGTCTAATTCCACCAAAGACTAACTCCACCCAAGACTAACTCCACCCAAGACTAACTCCACCCAAGACTAACTCCACCCAAGACTAACTCCACCCAATACTAACTTCACCCAATACTAACTTCACCCAAGACTAACTCCACCCAAGACTAACTCCACCCTACACTAGCTCCACCCAAAACTAACTCCACCCAAGACTAACTCTACCGAAGACTAGTTCATGACGAAGGTGACTTAGTTCAAGACTAGCTTCTGACGAGACCAGTTCCTACAAAACAGGTTAGACCAACCGATAATACCTACCTACCATACCACCCACCTATACAAACAAACGATGCTGGCAGAAAATTTTCGCAGAATCATCGCAAAACCATTCTACCAAAGCTGTCCATACTCAAGGGACATACTAACGTACCAAGCCAACTGAACAGGCCAACGAACTAGTTGCAAAACATTCCTCGAAAATATTCCCATAATTTAATTATTTGGCTATATAGAACTCATTCGATTTTAAATGTTCCAAGTAAGGCATAATACTTCAAATCGAACTATAGCCCTCCTCCTGCATGCACTCACATAAATCTTATCTAAAACAGGCTCACACGATCGATTTTTTACACCACTGAATTGATGAGTATTTTAGAGAAGCAGAAGGGACTGTATAAGAAATTAAACACACATTAATATGTGCATATAAAATTAATTTATTTACGTGGTATAAACATTATATCATTATAATTATCTTGTAAATTCGATATTTAAATTTCTCAGATATTTGCAGATTATGGATAGCAGCCAACAGTCCCATGTGATGTAACCCTGATCCTTCAGTTTACTGTTGATTGAAGATATTTCAACAATGCGCGAGAGATACCCGCGTTTTTTGCAGGTCAATCAAATATCTGAGTCTATCAACAAGTTCATTCGGGTCTTAGTGAAATATGTAATGAGCGTTATTGACGGCTTCTGCCTTCTTCGCACCACTTGTCGAAGGAAACTCGTTGGTGAAATGTGTGGGAACATCGAGAGAATCATCACCCTTATTATCAGAACCTTCATCAGCACTATATTTTTAGTTGTTATCATCAATGTGGTCTTTATGATCGTCTTCACCACCTGTTTCACACTCAAAATTAAGTCAACTTTTTTTCTTGTAGAGCTCGCACAGTTATCATCAGTTTTTTCTGAAGTTCGTCCATTTCACACGAACGTCTTGGAAGTGTACGTTCCACGTATACCAAGTGTACGAAATTTCGTAGGTCTCTTATTCCGTCATAAGCATTAATTGTCTCGTCATAATCGTCTGTGGAATCAGTACCCATCGATACAGCAGGGAGTATTGACGACATCACTTGCTGGATCTCAAAAGACGAATCCTTGCAGTTATAGATGTGGTTCCTCAATGGATCAGCTTGCATAGACTGCGTGTGCACATTGTCGTAATGCTTCATCGCGCTAAAAGGACTCTTCCTACAGGCCTCTTCTCTCATGTCGCCGAGTATGGCAGCTATTGCTGAAGATCTTTCCACAGTAGCAACACTGTTTCACATGTAATTTTCCAGCTGCGAGAGAAGGTACATCCATAGAGGTAAGTTCTACGGTAGACTTCGTACAATCATTGGCCTGCATCAACTTCATGAAACAATCCGAAGTCCTTTCCACAGTGGTAACATGTGTATCTACTGGGTCTAGATATTGCTTCATATATACTTACTAACACAATTTAGCAGTGATATTTAAGCATTTTTATGCCTCTATTCAACCAGATATGTTATATAGTTCCTTGATCACGTTACTATGCAGTTAAATTTTCAGCAGTTTCTTGCAGACATGTTCTTCTCTCAACTTGAATTCATGGTTGACCTGGCGAGAGCCGGTTGTGTCAGGAGCTTAGTCGATCCACCTGCCATCGAACCCCGGACTCCCTACGTGTACATCTTTATATAACTGTTTATAAAGTATTTTTTTCATAATTTTTAAATTTTTTAAAATTACACAGGCCAATGATTAAAAAAAACTTTTTTAATGATTTTGCCGGATTTTTATTTTTTTTGGTCTGCTGAGACCGAAAATAATAATAAAAAAGTCATAACACCCACAATTTTTTCACATTTGAATATACGAAATGTGAGAAATTCAATTTTTTATCTAATATCTGTGCATTTTTATATACTTTATTTAAATATTTTTATATAAATTTATATACATTTTTATATACTTGATATACATTATTAATATATTAAAACATACAGTAAATCTAAACGAAAGTAGGTTGGCAGTGGTGGTACGAATGTTTGTTTTCTTTCAGTCAACACAACCTCACTTTTCAGCTTTTTGCCCATGTGCTCTAGTATGGCTAACCGTGGATGTAAAAACTTTCCCAACAGTTTTTGTTATATATGTGGTGAGTTTGTAAGTAAAAAAACATCAAATAAACATTACAGAGTTTGTTAAAAAATTATACTTGGTATCTTTGGAATAAAACTTGGTGATCAAGAAAAACCTTGGACTCCACACAAGGTATGCTATGTTTGTGTTGAAGACCTTAGAAAACGGTCAAAAAATAGGAAAGACAGCTTTTAGATTTGCAGTACCCATGATATGGAGAGAACCAAAAAAAATTTCAGAAGATTGCTATTTTTGTAGCATTGATGTTACTGGATATAACTCCAAAAATAAGAAAGTAATCGTCCACCCTAATCTTCCTTCAGCTATTCGGCCAGTCGGTCATGGTCCGGGACTTCCTGTCCCTGAGCCACCACAGGCTTCTCATGACGTTTTACTTGATCAGTCCAGTGAAACTGAATATGATGAAATTAAACCGGATGTTGTTGAGTTCCTATATTCTCTAGGAAATTAAGAACCTCAGTTGTTTACACGGGCTCATTTAAATGATTTGGTGAGAGATTTGGGTCTGACTAAAGGGAAAGCTGAATTGCTTGGCTCTAGGCTAAAAGAAAATCATTTGTTGGCACCTGGAGCATCTATTTATCAATATAGAACAAGATATCAACAGTTCGCTAAGTTTTTTAGGTAAGAACAGGATTTGATGTACTGCCATGATATAGGTTGTCTAATAAATTAATTTGGAATTGAGTACAACAATGAACAATGGAGGCTTTTTATAGACTCATCAAAAACTTGCTTAAAATCGGTTCTTTTACGCAATGGTAATACTATGTTTCACTGCCTGTGGCTCATTCAGTCCATATGAAGGGAATTTACGAAAATCTAGACATTATTTTAAAGGTAATTAACTATCCTGCTCACGATTGGATGATGTGTGGAGATTTGAAAGTTGTTTGCATGCTCTTAGGCCAAGAAAAGGGATTTACTGAATTTCTATGTTTTATATGTGAGTGGGAAAGCAGAGCAAGGGATCGACACTGGTCCACAAAACATTGGCCTGCAATGTTTGAAATGATTGAAGCTTCTTTTAATGTATGTGTCGTCTCAAATGGAACTTTTCTTTCTCAGCAAAGCTTTCATTTGAGACGGGAATAAGCAANTTCTTTCTCAGCAAAGCTTTCATTTGAGACGGGAATAAGCAATGCGCATGCGCTGTACACCTGGCAACAGAGTACTTCGATGATCCCTCGACTAAAGTTAGTCCCACTCTAATAAGGGTTCATGAATACGATGTGGTTAGTCCACCGTTAGTTCGGACTAACCTCAGACTAACTCTGGGGAAGATGATCGTTGGATCTTCCATGGCTTAATAACTGACTATGAATAAAGCTCTAAAGAATTTAGAAGACAAATTTTCTTACAACTTAACGACAGCAAAATCGTCTCATTTTCGGAAACTGATTGTATTATAAATAAATTACATAATTTAATCTGCGCAGATGACACACGATTATAGAATTTATTATTTTCTGTTTTAAGTTTGTTAATGACGATATACGTAATGCAGATATTTTTCCTTATTATTAAGTATAACACTTTTCGTTGCCAAAAGTGTGAAATTACAGTACCAACCACCAAAATATACCTAAGTTATACATAATTAGTAATCCATCTGAACTTTACATGGGCAAAATCTCAGAGTTTCCAACACAATTTACGTTACTCTTGGCAGACTGTAGTTTTCTTGCCACGCAATGTAATCACGAACATACACTAAAATCGAAACTGCTAAAAAAAAAAATTGCTCAAAGTCATTGTAGTTAACTGCAGATCTGATCAAACAGCCCCACTTGGATGAGTAAAATTCGACTGATAATTTCAGTTGGTTGTATTCAGTGATTAAACGTTGAATTCTACTGATTCCTAGTGAACTGCACTGACACGACACTGGAACCTCAGTGGATTCCACAGATTCAACAGTAGATATCGACTCATTAACTAAAATTTCTGTGAAAAAAAATGTTACTTTTCGAAATCACTAATACAGATTTATAGTGCAGATGAAGTAGTCGAAGTTAACTAAAATTTTAACCAGGTTGAATTTTTTACTGTCGCACCTCAAATTCTTGTTGCCAGCCCGAAAGCTTACGAAATAACTTGGCATGTCGAAGGCTGGACTCGAACCCGCTGCGTGGCTGGCACGCAAGAACCCTCGTTCCGCCGGGAGCCAGCCCAAAGAGGGTAATCACACACTCGTTGTAGTTTTTTTCCCCTCGGCCGGATGTTGCACAGAGCGGCGAGTTATTACCATGTACATGCAGGAGGATAT
Organism: Clitarchus hookeri; assembly: GCA_002778355.1. NCBI lineage: Eukaryota > Metazoa > Arthropoda > Insecta > Phasmatodea > Phasmatidae > Clitarchus > Clitarchus hookeri. The sequence goes on from NQII01001676.1 coordinate 566,006, forward strand.
TAATGCGAATTATTAAATGTCGGTAAAAAGCGCTTGTTCCCTGCCGCGGCTGCATGCAGCTCGACGCTGGAGGCGTCGCGACGCGCCGTGCAGCAGGAAGACTGCGCGCCGCGTATTTACATATAAATGCATGAGGAAGGGGGGGGGGCTATGGCGTGTGACGCGCGCGGGGTGTGTGTTTCGCGTATGGGACGCGT
>NQII01001676.1:566219-577321 GCA_002778355.1 Clitarchus hookeri
GAGAAATTCACGGGGGCGCCAGTCACGTGTATACACCGTCAAAATGTATTTGTATTCGTTCAAGGAATCCTTTCGAAACTAGTTGCCAGAGCTATTTTTGTAACACTGCAAATAAAATTGAAGTAAATATTAAAAACATTAGTAGAAAATGTGTAAAAACTCGTATCGAATTTTAACAAGCAAGTGTTACAGACTTCAAGTTTATAATAAAAGTTAAGCTACACATATGATATATTCTAAAATAACGTGTTGTAAATATACAATATTTCAGCTGAAAAGTTACAAGAAAATCTTTAGCATCTGGTTTTCGAACAATTATTTATACAAGTACAGACATTTTTTACTGTTTACAATAATGATAATAATTTAATCATATTAAAGTTTAATATTATTTTCCATAACATATCATAATTAATTTATAGAATAAGAATGAATATTAAAAATCACGATAAGTTGTAGTCTTCCAGTCAGCTTGTTAAAATTCCTTGCCCCCTTTTTTGTCCATGTGAAATATTTGGAGACCTAAGTTATCAAACAATTAGTTAAATACCAACCTTTTCACAGTCACTTTTATTTCTAACTACACAACGTCGCATGTCAGCACTTGTACTCTCAGAATCTCTGTGACATGTGTGAATATTTACATAATATTTGTACAGATAGATCGTATTTGATGAAAAAGCTGCTTGTTGCTAATGATGTTTTGCATACATGTGGTGATGCTTAGACATCGTGATGGGAATGGTAAAAAAGGGGAAGGGGGAGAGATGATACGTGTACTAGTGCCGTTCTCTTCAAACACAAAAGATGAGGTAGACTGATTCTTTGTCTTCTGAGCATGTACTCAACACTAACCTGCCCCAAACAACACAACTGTCAAAGTCACTTGGTCAACGTGATGAACGTGTTTGTTTGTATCGTAATTTGCAAAAGACAAGCAGTTTTATATGAATAAACTAGTTTTGTTAATTTAACATTAATTTTGTTGCGTTAAAAATTGGCCAGAGGAAGCATACTGTTATAATTTGTTTAAATTTCACTCAAACCGAACTTGCTAAGGTTGGGGGATCTCATGATGGTAGAGTGTGTGGGTTAAATAAATATAAGGATCTATGGGTTACTATATGGCTATATAATAAAATAACTGGAGCTGTGGGAGCATTGTTAAGTAACTACAGCCAAAACCTTACTGAGAGCCACGTTAGTATATTGTAACTGTCCCACCTTGAGAAGTATCCGAAGGCTGACGAAGTACGACAATTATGGCGGTCCGCACAGCAGGCTTCTTGTGACGTCCATCTCGGCCGGCGTCACATGGAGACAGACCCATGCTGCTGCTCTGCATTGCCCTCATATCGGCGTGGCATAACGCAACATGGCCTCATTCCCTTCCTGGTAGAGGGGATTCCTGCTTACCGGGGCTTGGGCAATGCGAGTCCCGATTGCGACAACTGGCTATCCTGATTACCGCTCATGAGTGATGGCGTGTTCAGGAAGGCCGTCAAATTAAGGCATGTTAACGCTTTCGTCACAATACACATATCTTAAAGCACTTCTTAATATAAACAGTGTTATAACCACAAATCCCCTCAACGTCGTTTATGATAGTCGTGTTGGCAACAAAGCAAATCAGTGTTGGGACACGGAGTTTGGTTCTGCGTAGCCAGCGAGAACGCTCTACCCCATATTCACTCTACAGTTCGCTTAGTGGCGCTTGTGAGTACACGCCGAAGAGAGATTGCGCGCACGTACACAAAATATTATGAGACCAGCAATCTTTACACAATGATTAACTAAAATATTTTCGCGTCGCGCCAACAGTTAAACCAAAAAGACAGACATTTAGCGCAGAATCGAGCGTAAATATTTTTTTGAAGTCTTGACATACTACACATGTGTGTTTATATGTATATGTATATATATATATATATACACATATAGCTGTAAATAGAGGATTCACCGGCACTTGGATGCTGGCCGCGGTGCTACGGCAGCCATCTTGGATGAGGTCACAGCTGCCATCTTGGATTTAAATTCGTTGATGCCAATTCTCCAATGCAAATTTGCCTGTGCTAATTCCAGTTATGCTAATGACGCCAATACTAATTGCGAATAAGCTTATATCTCACACATCAATCACGAGCACATCAATCACCACCACCGTCTTCCCCGCGTCGCTGTAACCGGCGAGGACAGTGGTACGGATGGTGACGACGATGCTACCTGACTCCATTTTAAAAATCATCCTTTGAAAAATATTACTGCCCGTTAACATCATATATGTTACTTTACACGCTGACACGCAGGCTTCTAGTTAAGTTGGCAGCGAATTTAGTACAAATAGTTCCAAGTTTTGATGCTGGTTTTGAGAATGTAATGATTAAATTTACAGCAAATAGAGTAGGTGGATTTTTTTATTATGCATATTAGAGTACATATTGGCATACCGATAACACATTATGCTTCTTTAATTTAACGTTTTCTCTCGACTGATGTATGCATAATGTCATAATAATAAGTTATCTATGACATATCTCGAGAACCAATTGACCGATTCATAACAAATTTGGCAGAACAGTATAACTGCTTAGATTATGTCAAATGGTTTGTTTTTATCAGGCACTCATTTTCAAAATAGTGGACGTATAGCAATTTTAGCTTTGAATGCTTTATAGTCGAAACCATGTGATCAATTCCAACTAAATGTTGTATGCTGTNACCATGTGATCAATTCCAACTAAATGTTGTATGCTGTCAGCATATATTACAACTAAGTGACCGAGTACGTTAACATGAAATGAAACACCTCACAATTAAATTTCTGAGAATATAGGTTTGCGGGTTTGGCAGATATAAGGGAAATGGTTGCTAACTGAGGCTTGGAGGATTCGGACGCCATATTGGATCACCTCACAGCTGATGGCCGCGCTCGATGGCCATGTTGTTTTATACTTAGTCATGTGTGGTCGGAACTGCCATAACGATATTTTTTTACGAATTTCCAGAGTCATGGTAAAATAAAAATTGTTTCTGCCAAAGATGCTGATATACGCGTCTTTCCACGGAACTATCAAACGGGCGTCCAATGTGCTTATTTACACAAAGAACACATACTTCAAACGAGTCCTGTTAAGTTCATTCAAGAGTTTTCAAAGTGCTGCATCTCAAAATATAAGTGTCATACACATACAGAAATACTTAAAACCACGCACTGAACCTTGATACCGACTTCCCACCAACAAAATGATACGGGCGCTGCTGGAAGTCCCGTATTACAAGCAGCGTGACGAGAACACAGCATGCCAGTTCAGTGCCTTGACCGTAATGACGATGGCGTACTTGATGCCCGTAAAAATGTAGCCCTTATAGTTCCCGCGCACTTCTCAGTCTCAAATGCGCATAGGTATTTAGGCCTCTTGATACATCGTCTGCGAGGTGGCCATATGCTCTTTTATATAGACTATTCATGGCAAAACGAACACTTTTGAGGCTATAGTCACTTTTTTCCTTTCAGCCGTTTTTAATCATTTTAACCATATATTTAAATAAATATTTCCATTTAAGTAATAAACACAGTGTGTGTATCCCACCGTACTCGGAATTTAACGACTAAGGATATAATAAAATATGTTTATTGACAATTATTCCAAATGAGAGGACTTTATAAGGTGCCCACTTTACTCTGAACAACCTATATACATGTCTATTTTGTGACGGATGTAAGGAGTAAGCTATAATCGCTCATTTCATTTTCTCTGCCATCGATCGGTTGCGTCGCCAGCTCGACGCGCGGGTGTGCTCGCAGTTGTGGGAATCCCCCGCCGTTGGACGATTGTTCCTCGCGGGGCCGCAGCGGCGCACAATGCCACCTAGTTTATTACGGGCACCTGCAGCTGACGCCGCTTGTTGCGCTAGCGGCCGTGTCCCCGGGACTCACGAGGGGGTCGGCGCTCGGATTTATAGTGGCGAAACGACGGCGTGCTCGCCTGCCGGTGTTTTGGCACTGCTGCTCTCGCCAGCGGGAGGGAAAGTTCTTTTTTTTTTGCCCCTCGGGGATCCATTATAAACAAACAAAAATAATTCCCACGCAAGGTTGTCAGTGATACTGGAGCTACCGGCAACGATTCCAGGGTAAATCTATTTAACGGTGATACCTGAAATTATTCGACCAACTTGCAAACTTTATTATCACACAATTTCATACCAAACGAGATGGTGCAGAGGTAAACCTTGGAACTCGCATTCGAACACAGGGTTTCCCGAAATCACTTCATGTAGTTGATGGGATGGTCCATTACTTCAGGCAATGGCTTGACTCCTTCTGTGTTCCGACTTCTCTGGCCAACTTGCGCCGTCTCTAACGACCTCATTGTCGACGGGACACGTACGAACGTACCTAACACACAACTTCAAACACAATTCCACCAGAGCATATAAATACACGGAGACGAAATGTAGTGGTGGTTCCTTTGACGTGTGTATGCCCATTTACTGATTGGCTGCGTGAATCTTTGGGACCTGGCTTTTATGCCCGATTGTCTGCCTTACGATGCGAATGTTTCCTTATTGGTTGTTCAGTCGGCGGGAAAATAGGTTGCCAAGTGCTGGTTGGTGAACGGTGGTGTTTCTTATTTTTGGTGCATGGCGTGTGCGCCTGGATTTTGCTGTATTAACATCTTTTTCGCTCTGTTTCCTTAAGTACTCTGTGATTCAACGCCAGTCTAAGATATATATNATTTTGCTGTATTAACATCTTTTTCGCTCTGTTTCCTTAAGTACTCTGTGATTCAACGCCAGTCTAAGATATATATATGTGCATTTCAGGCATGTACACCAACACACACAATTTCGATACTCATTTATTTTCATATGTTTTGGGATGTGTTTGCCCATCAATTTCCAAGGCAACATTACTGATGCGTTGTCTCAATTCTTGCAGCGGCCGCTGACATCGGAAGTACATAAACCATGCTTTCCACGTTTCCTCGTAAGAAAAAATCTGGCGGGATAGTGTCTGGAAAACTTGGGGGACAATTCAGAAGTGTCTCGTTTGCATTGGTCGTACGACCAATCTATCGACGTGGAAAACGTCCGTTGAGAAGCCACCACACTTTCAATTGAAAACGTGGGGAGGCCCCATGCTGTTGTAAAAAAGAATATATTTCCATCTTGTGTCAGTAACCACTCTGCCAGCATGTAGAAACAAGTTATACCCACAATCGTGTTTTCTATGAAAGTGATGCGTCCTTTCAAAGTGAGTTACGTGCAGATAACTTGCACTACTCTGCTGTTTTTCGTGATCATGGAGCACATACATCATACCACTGGGTAGCCACGCCATTATACATTAACATTTGAAATTTGCTAGTGGATTGGTCTCTCAGCAATGCGATCTGGACTCTATTCAAGGGGAAGCCATATATTCATTTTCACATGTGGGTAATATGGAGGAAGTCGTTGGCCACCGTGTTTTCTTTGGGTACTCTATGTATCCGTCATCGATGAGTATTAAAGGTATACTTACATATCACCGTTTTGTGATGAAGGGAACTTAGTCACAGCTCAAAACGCCTTAAGTCAGTGCGTGTTACGCGCGGAAATGTTTACTCCTCTTCAGAAGTAATGTCACCACGTTATTATTATGAGTTCAAATTGTAGTGGTCGGTGCATACTAATTTGTAATCAGTGGCAGTTGTAAGAAAAAGGGCATTCGGGTACAAGATAATAAAGAAATAGGCGCCAGGCGCTGGCCGATTACATCCAGAATTTTCCTTTTTCCGCTTTTTTTCTAAGATTTTCCTTATTTTCCCTCGAAATTGACCATTTTCGCTTTAAATTACCTGCTTATCACTAAAAAAAAAAAAAAACATTCCCCTAATTTTCAAAAACGAGCACCTTTTCTTTTGCAAAAATATAACATTGGAAGGATTTGGAGGGGGGGGGGGCTCATTATTTACCTGTGACCTTCACCCTGTGCCTGGTAACCTTGAACCCAGAAAAATTCAAAAAATTGCAGAAAAATTCTAAAATCCCAAAAAATTAATAATAATTAAAAACTTTAATAAACATAAATTATTTAAAAAAAATTATTTAAAGATGTACATGTAGGAGGTTGGCGTTCGTTGGCAGGTGGAGCGACTCCTCTCCCGAAACGACCAGTTCTCGCCAGGTTTGCCATTGCCCATCGCGTCGCCCATGTTAGATGTCGATGACCTTGACATTCGACCTTGACACTGTCCCTTTGCCCAGTAACATTGAATGACCTTCAACCCAAAAAAAAACCAATCACAAAAATATTATAAATTACAATAATTATAAATAACACAGACTAACAAAAAAATATTTTGTAAAAACTTTTTAAATAAATGCAGCTGAATCTTATGTAATTTTTGTGTACTGAAACAGAATTTTGCATTAGTTTTTTTATAACACCCACAGTTATCTCACAATATGCATTTGTATTTAAAAATGCAATGTATGCTGGCGTATTTAAAAAAAATTCGTTACATACATTTTAAGTGTTTATTTTTTGGTATTTCCTTTCTCTCTTCCCTTTGAAGCTTCTTATGTAGCTTTTTCTCCGATGTGATACATTTTGTTGTTCTCGGTGAAGTGACCAGCAGTAATCACCCATCATGCTGACATTCCACCGTCCCTGGTAACGTTTCTCCATCACTCTGATGTCCTGGTGAAACCGCCCCCTCCCCCCCTAAGCTCTTCACTCACATCACCCAAGTTGTAATGGAAAGGTCAAGATGGTTGTGTAAGAAGTGGACTTTAAGGCTCATCAGGCATCCCAGATTTTTGAGAACTTGACTATCATATTAACCTACAATAAGAACATAGTTTGGGTCTTTAACATTGCCCAAAAACTTAGTTCCAACTTGCTTAAATTATATCCATGCCTCCTTTTCCTTTGTAGTCATTTTTGTTTCAAAGTTGGAATCGAACATCATTTTACGAATGTCAGTCCCAACAAAAACTTCTTCTTTCAGTTCGGCTCCTGATAAATGAGGAAACTTTTCACATAAATACTTAAAACATTCACCATTTTTAGGCAAGGCTTTTACAAACTGTTTCATTAAACCTTATTTAATGTAAAGAGGTGGTAGACGAATTTTTTTGGATCTATTAAAGTTTTATGCAAACTGTTCTTCTTTCCAGGTGCTATGGTTTATCTTGCAGGCCAATGTTTCGTGGACCAGTGTCGATCCCTTGCTCTGCTGTCCTACTCACATATAACACATGGGCATTTAGTAAATTCCTTTTGTTGGCACAGGGGCATGCCAACAACTTTCAAATCTCCGCACATCATCCAATCGTGAGCAGGATAGTTGATTACCTTTAAAATAATGTTTAGATTTTCGTAAGTTTCCTTCATATGGACTGAATGAGCCACAGCTAGTGAATCATAACTATTATTATCATTGTGTAACAGAACAGCTTTTAAGCTAGTTTTTGATGAGTCTATAAAAAGCCTCCATTGTTCATTGTTGTTCTCAATTCCAAATTCATTCATTAGACCACCAATATCATGGCAGTACACCATATCCTGTTCTTGCTTAAAAAACTTAGCGAACTGTTGATCTCTTGTTCTATATTGATAAATAGATGCTCCAGGTGTCAACAAATGTTTTTCTTTTAGCCTAGAGCCAAGTAATTCAGCTTTCTCTTTAGTCAGACCAAAATCTCTTACCAAATAATTTAACTCAGTTTGTGTAAACAACTGAGGTTCTAAATTTCCTGGAGAAAATTGGAACTCATCATCATCCGGTTCACCTTCATCAGATTCAGTTTCAGTTTCACTGGACTGATCAAGTAAAACGTCATCAATAGCCTGTGGTGGCTCAGGGACAGGAAGTCCCGGACCTTAAACGACTGACCGAATAGCTGAAGGAAGATTAGGTTAGACAATTACTTTCTTAGTTTTGGACGTATATCCAGTAACATCATTGCTACAAAAATAACAATCGTCTGAATTATGTCTGAATTATTTTTTGGTTCTCTCCGTATCATGGGTACTGGAAATCTTAAAGCGGGGTTTTTTTTTTTTTTTTTTTGGTAATGTATTCAACACAAACATAGAATGCCTTGTGTGGAGTCCAAGGTTTTTCTTGATCACCGAGTTTTATTCCAAAATATACAAAGTGCACTTTTTTTAACAAACTCTGTAATGTTTCTTTAATGTTTTTTTTAATTACAAACTCACCACATGTATAACAAAAACTGTTGGGAAAGTTTTTACAACCACGGTTAGCCATGCTTAGAGCACATGGACAAAAAGCTGAAAAGTGAGTTTGTGTTGACTGAAAGAAAACAAACAGTCGTACCACCACTGCCAACATAATTTCATTTGGATTTACTGTATGTTTTAATATATTTATAATGTATATGAAGTATATAAAAATGTTTACAAATGTATATAAAAATATCTAAATACAGTATATGAAATGCACATATATTAGATTAAAAAATGAATTTCTCACATTTTGTATGTTCAAATGTGAAAAAATGGTGAGTGTTAAGACTTTTTTATTATTTTCTTCTGACTCAGCATACCAAAAAACATAATAATCCGGCAAAATCATTTAAAAAGTTTTTTATCGTTGGCCTGTGTAATTGAGGCATATACTGTACCAGTTAAAACGACCTGTAATTCTTAATGTATTTTGTGTAAAACTTTATTAAACAAAAAACCCTGCTCTGTCTTCCGGTCCAGGTAAGCTGCAGCGTTAACTGTTGTCCAATATTTACTGCTCCCAAAATTATATTAACCTCACCATATTACCCACAGTAGTAATATTCGCGAGTATAAATAAAAAGTAGCAGTAACGGTATAAAGTTATTATATCCATATTTTTATCTTTCTATAGCGGAACGTGATTTTGCTTGATTAGATTTGCACGAGAGGTTGCCCCCCCCCTCCCCCACTTGTAATATACTCAATCCCCATTTAAATTTTCCAACTCAGGCCCAATCAAAATACTCCTCTAGAGCATTTTAAAACTTCTGCGCACTTCTTAATTTTTGCCTTTTATGTATCCTTCCAGTTCATGTAAGTATGAACATTGCAATTGGGAAGATAAAGGCTTTCGTCATTAATTCAGCATGTTTGAGATGGACCCCAGAAAACAACCCCTCGCTGTAATCAACAGCATCTACCCTCCTGGCCTATCGCCATACAAGCTTCTCCTCAAGGTTGAAGGCTCCATCAATGTTACTGGGAAACCTTAACTAGCCTAATAGCATTACGCTCAATGTGAAGTTTTTGGTAGAAAAAAATGTAATCGAGGCCACATTCTCTATTGGGCGTGCTTGATGGAAATCATTTTCCATACCACGCACATCACTCACTACACCCAAGTACCTTTCCCTCTCAAGGTCTGTTTTGCTATTACGACTATAAGTGTGGTGGTCCAGGGACAGCCGCTAAAGGTGGCAGGGTGAAATTTGAGGGAGGACTGCATCTCCCATGCCCAACTCTACGTGGCCTGCTGCAGAGTAAGCTGACACTGGTAATTCTACATAACCTCAGGGCGGAACCACTAATATGGTGTGCAAAGACGTTCTTCGCTGATGTAAATAGTAGCTGTTTGAGTAGACGTGGGCGAAGCCGCAAACAGAAAACTTGTTAAGCATTGTTTAACTTGAATGCTGTCTGAATTAGGCCTGCTCCCAGTTAAGTCTTGACGTGTAATGTTCTGACCCTTTCAGTTGCATATTAATATACGGTATCACGCGTTGCAAAGAACAAACTATTTTTGTTCGGAAATGTACTAAAATCGGTATAACTTTCTGTCATATGGTGGGACCTGTAATAATCGTGTATGTTCTTAATGTTAACTGGAAAATGCAGTTAGCGATTACCTGAAGACTTTTGAAGACCCTACCTAATATCTACTTCTCCGGCTATTTTGTCTGCTTCCATTGAATGTGAAATTAGCATTGCCACCGAACATCTCATTTTGTTCATGCGCTAATCAAGCGTGACTCCGAAATCTGTTAAATCGTCAAGTATTAGAAAATGTTAACAACATGATAATTCTTACTCTGATCTGCGTAAAACTGACATATGATATTTTTAATAAATTCAGTGACCACAAATGATTAAGTTACGCTTCAAAATGACGTTAAGTTATGGGACTACTAAGTTGTGTATATGATATAGATCACATAAGATGTGAATTAGTGGCCAGAGTATCTTGGGAGCATAGAAATTTAGGTTCCCATATTTCGAAATTTTCGACTTGTCGGTGCTATGTTTTGAAAACAATAATCATTTTACTACAAATATTTACATTTATGTGGTCCATACAAAAATCTCTTTCAGATAATTAAATAAAAACGTATCGTGAAAAAGGGTCTTTATCGAGCGGCGGAAGTAAATTGTGAGTCGAAGGGACCGCGTGGAGTAATCACCGTTCTCGCGGACTTGTTCGGTGACATCTGCGGTTGAACGGACATGGCAGAGGAGAGGGAATCTCACGCGAGACTGGCATGTTGTTGCAAGTGGACTGATCTAGAGATGTGCACTGCGTCTGTCATGTTAGCAGGACTAGTCAGTTATTAAACTGTCTAATGTGCATATACTCTGCAGTAGTTTATTAGATTCACAGTGGACTGTAATTGAGTGAAAAGATGGGACATTTCGGTAGAAATAGGTATGTGAAATTTTTTGTAGCACTGTAAATAAATTAGTACATTTTAATTGATTCTTTCATTTTAATAAGACCTCGATCCATCAAGAACCTGGCGTTACAAATATACATTTTTCCATGAAAACTATAAAACGTGCGTCCTATACGCTCATCTGCGAAAAGAACATATCAAAAGAGTCCTGTTGAGTACTTTCAAGATCCCACGCACATCATAATCACCATTTCAGTTAACAAAAGCATTGCGAAAACCGCATTTTAAGTAGCTGAATTTCAAAATATATAGGTTATTCACGGTAAAGCGAGACCTTTTTGAAACCCTCGTATTAAAAATAATAGTAAATAAATATATTTTATTCTTGCCTTAAACGTTAACTTTATAGTCCGGTGAAATATGTACAGTGGGTTAAATACTTACATGGCATTATTTATTTTAAAAAATTTGCG
>NQII01001676.1:577535-598279 GCA_002778355.1 Clitarchus hookeri
GGCCAAGTGTGTGTTTACTACATTACGGAGTGCGAGGTCAGGCAAACATCGCGGCCACTTGACGGTGCGCAACGCGACAATGATCGCCCCCTCCCCCTCCCAGCCGAAGGGCATGACCTTTGCAAACAAGCATATTCCGGGGCCGCCGCCGCGCCATTGTTAGCCTCTTGTGTACCCGCGGACGCAATGGTATTGGCAGTCCCCCTCCCCCTCCAACCTCCTCCACCCTGCACGAACACGCCATGTATTATCAAAGGGTGACTGTGGAACGCTCGCCGGTCACGGGGTCGGGTCATCGTGATTGCCAAGGCGTGGGGATGTCCCGCCGCCCTTGGGGATGTCCCTGAAGTCAGCACTGTGTAAGTTCGTAAACGGTTTGGAACCCACTTCGTAATCAAGATGTCCACGTCACCTTTTAGCCTTTCCGTGATCCAGCGGGGGAAGCCATAATTTCCACAAGCTTATCCGTCCTACGCACAATTTCGCTATAAATAACACTTCCTTTTCGCAGTGTTATCCATCCCCATCTTATTCGCTCAGCTTGCAATGGGACTACAACGATTGCCTTACGTATACGAATACTTCTGGATTCTCCTGCGAAAATCCTGCTACAGTTATCTTTGACAACTTGCAGTGGCAAATATTTGCGCCGTGGTCCATGTGACGTCAGTGAACATTTATTTTAATGAAGTAAACCCTACGATATATTATGTGGTCACTACGAAATTGTTTCATATTAGTTACAAAATTAGTCCATATATTTTAATCACTAAATAACAGATTTTCACTTTGATATAGGCACCCCTAAACAATAACGCTACAACACGAAACTGGCCGGTTTCGAGTTACCAACGTTTTTCAATGTCAGACAGTAATTTTTTTCTTGTTTAGAACTTCGACATTTCTATATCCCTTTAATCCATTGCAAATTCAGATGTAATAATTTCACATTTTTTGTAACGACTGCAGAAAAACAACGCCATATTATTTATTATGGTTCTGTTGCACACCATCTGCCAGCAATAGCGGGATAGATGAACGGTATGCTCAGGTCCCAAAACAAAGCACACAGCTTCATATGTATGTGTGTAATTTTAAAACTGTTCAGATTTGTTGACCGACTTACAAACAGCATTTACGAAACTTTAGGTCTGAATAATTTTTTCCGTTCTTTATTCCCGTCTATAATGTGTAAATTTTCTAAGTGTGAATGGGCTAATGCGAATATTTTACAATCATTATTAGGCGTGAAACTTTCTGTATAAACTACTTAACATAACACAGGGATATGCAACGCACATTTGCCTTTATTATTTGAGCACAATTATAGGGTCACTACTCAAAGTCAAGTAAAGGCGGGTTGACAAGAGAAAGGCCGCACGACATTTCTGTGCCTTGCGCGTAAAGCGATCGGTCTTAAAACGCGCTTACCATAGTCGCTCTTAGTTCTCCCACGCGTATAGGTTTCGGAAATGCTAAAAGTCTTTAACCAGACAGTGCTCCCTTAAAGCGCATAAATAAGGAGAAGCTAAATTTAGTCGGACAGATTAATTTCAGGCAAGCATTAATACATCAATATTGCCAAAGAATCGAATACGCAAATCCTTAATTGAAATCACTAGGAAAGAGTTTAAAAAATATGTTATAGAAATAACTATATAACATCTTATTTATGACCGAATGAAATAAATATCTTGAGAGAAGGAAGGGGTTATAATGCTGGCTTATTCTTGGTGATTAGTTAGTGAGAGTCTGGGCCGTGAGAAACGACGTAGCATTGGGTTACAGATGTCGCAGTGTGCAAATTTCGTTCTTGCTTCGGCGATCCTTGCTTTTCCTCAAGAAATCGCTTTCTCCAGGGTTCCCATCTGGCGCACGCTGGAAGCAGGAAGAGAGTCGCGAAGGGACGAGGAGGCACTGGCAAGGGTGGCGGGGAGCACGGGGGAACGAGCAACGGTCCCCAATCATTAATCTCGAACAAGACGTGTCAATTTGCGGTCCCGTCGCCTCGACAATTAGTCCTCCCCTCCCCCCCCCCNNGCGAGAGAGACAGAGTCGCCAAATAGAAAGAGGGAGAGAGTGATGGCATAGACGAAGGCAGTCGGAACCTTCGAGCTGAGCAAACATCTGAAGGGGGGGGAGGTAAAAGGGGGAGAAACGACAGTGGCGTTACTGTTTGGAATCCTAGCGTTAGGAGGAAGGGGACTTGCGCAGTTGTTTTTTAGTGTCGAAAAGTTAGCGAGCGTGACAAACAGCGGCCAAAAAATGTGGTTTATGTGGGGAGGAATGCATTTTTTTTTTCTCGTGACGTGGAGAGGTTCAGGACAACTTCACCAAAGCTGTAAATCTAATTTTCTTTAAAATAAAGGCTAAATCGTNTCGTGACGTGGAGAGGTTCAGGACAACTTCACCAAAGCTGTAAATCTAATTTTCTTTAAAATAAAGGCTAAATCGTGGCATATTTTCAGAAAGCTGTAAACCAAATTTGTCTGCACATATCTGCGTTACGTTTCGGAGCTTGGAGCGGAGAACACGTCATACTTATGAAGCATGTTTATTTGTAAAATATGTTAAAACTCAATTGATCTTTGGAAAATATGTACGAGCTAAACTGTAACGTGTAAAAAATAGTGTAAGTTTTATTGTAGGCTTATATAAATATAAATACAGAACAAGACGTTTTGAAACATTGAAATAATTTTCTACCAAAACATTTTAGATGACCAAAGATTGCTTCTATTGCACACATATTTGAGGTTTCATTTTCAAGTATCTCTAAATTACTTACTTCATATTATATCATTTAACTGAGTAAACAATGTGACATTACTTGGCAAGCGCACTCTAATATATTTACAGCACTGTGTAATGAAAAGCGCGTGTAAAAGAAAAATATACTAAAATTAATGTTGTCAAGGCAATCATTCCATCCTACACTGGTTTCATAAAAAAATACCATTTTTACACTATGCTTACGATACCAAGACAACAGCTGGGGTATAAATATCTAAAAATAAGTATTTTTGATTAATGTGACGTGTAATGGGCGAGGGTGTGGGTAGGATTTACCCATACACTGATATAAAATTGTTAGTTCTTTAAGCTCACTAATACCTTGACAGCGGTGCTTCGAGAAGTCTGTCTCCGGCATTCAATAAGAACATGGACTTGCTGTAGAACGAATCGTCTGCTAGCATCTTGTTACGACGGCGTGTGCAGACCTCACTGTAGCAGCCTCTCTGAAAGCAACGCCTAGCACTCAAGTGTAATGAGGCTGGCGAGCAGCAAGTTCTGGGGCGACGACGTCACACAAGGCTGCTGGTCGAGGCAGCGAGAATCCCCTCCGCTATACTGGGAACCAGCGCACGATTGCACGACGCGACGCTCACAGACGATAAGGGCGAACGTAGCACTTAGGCTCTGTCTCTATACATGACACCGGGCGAGCAACATGAGACCTAGGAGTAGCCGAGAATACTGGTGTGGCGACAACAGTAACCTCATTATTCTTCATCAGCCTTCGGTATCAATTTTAAGCTGGGATTACCGTTGCTAAATTTTAGTCAGTTAGATAACCCTAATATAAATTATAGACACAAGTTAATAATACGGATTGCAACCGTGGATGATATCTACATCTGCCTTTTATTGGAAACCCCCTAAATTTCTTNCACAAGTTAATAATACGGATTGCAACCGTGGATGATATCTACATCTGCCTTTTATTGGAAACCCCCTAAATTTCTCGAGGGATCTAATACCACCTCGCCCCCAACTACCATTAGAGTATGGTTGATAATGACAACAACTTAAAAAAAAATTAAGTATTCAGTAAATCATAACAAACTTCTAAAATATGTAATGATTTGTATTTTCTCGTATTCGATACATTGTATTCCTGTACGTTGACTTCAGGAGAAAACTGGATCGCATGACAGGACGTTAGTTTACAGCAAGCTACATCATGAGGCGCTCTGAGCGTAGGGCTTATAAAAAAAATGCACCAAGTTTCATTCACTTCATTGACTTCTGCTTTTTTTTTTCTAAAACAGAGGGAGGTTGCGTAACTGAATGTCGTGGTTGGGGAAGATCTCAAAAGTTTTGTAATATGACTCAAGTGTGTGTGTGTGTGTGTGTGTGTGTGGTACATGATCACCAACCATTCCTGCCGCAGCATCAGTGACGTCTTTAACCAACAGGGCGTTCGTTATCTCGTTACGAGTCGCATGTAATGTTCATCACACCCTACAGCGTCGGCATCTCCAAGATGTGACCAATGCTAGCAGACACACGACGTCTAAAGAGTGTTCGCTCATAAGAGTAGTGGAATTGCACGAACGAGTATTTAACAAACCCTCATAAGAAACCAAGCATCGCCACTTTTCCAATCATGNTCAAGCATCGCTACTTTTCCAATCGTGGAAACAAGCTCCTTATATACAGGATGATTCTAAAATAATGGAACAAACATTGAGGGGATGGTGGAGCTCACTAAAACAAACAATCATTGTAAATGAATATATGGGCGGAAGTGACGCGTTGAGGCACAAACACAAAAATAACACATGACATGCAACACATTGTTTATTTACAACGTCGCCGCTAAATGCCTTTTTACAGCAATTTTTATAATAACTGCTCAAAATTGCTACCACCGACAGTAATGCAAGCTTGGTAGCGTCGGTGGAGTGATTGGCGAACAGATTCAAATACGCNGTAGAGGTCGCCAAGCATTTCACTGTTAGTGGATGCATTTCCAGCAACTGTTTTAACATTTTCTGTACGGAATCACTTGTTATGTATGCTGCTAATGAACATTTTATGTTCCCGTTAATGTATTATGTTTTTGTGTTTGTGACTCAACGCGTCACTTCCGCCCATATATTCCTATACAATAATTGTTTGTTTTAGTGAGTTCTACCACCCCTCAACGTTTGTCCCATGATTTTATAATCACCCTGTATGCTTTCAACAGCAGCATTCCAGCATTCGCTTTAGAATGTCTTACTGCTAAGAAGAATACTTCTGCATCGCGATGTTGCATGTAGTTGGCTTACAAACGTGCTCTTACAGTGACATAAGCAAGCCATTTATGAAGAGAACTTAAATTCTGTCTTCACTAAATAAGATTGAAAATGCACTCCGTCTGTAGATGGCCTCGTTTTTTTTTATATAGAGGTAAAATTAACGTAATTAAATAAGTTCAGTTGGGTGGAGAAAATATACGTAGACACTAAATAACTATACACCCGCAGCTATCGTACGTAATGGAGTCAATATTAATGTCATTATTGCGTTGATAATACAAGTCATATTTTATTTCATGTTAGCGACAAAAATTACGGAAGTCATATATTCTGGTTATATCGCTTTTAAAATATCTGTACCTTCCTTACATTTAATATGCAATAGTCCGGAATCGTGAATGGTGCTATTGTGTTAGTTTTACTGTGTTATATTTAACTACTCTTCTCCACTTATGTTTTCTGTTATAATTATTGCTGTTACCCAATATTCCCAAGTAACTAAAAACTCAGATAAATACGAGAGTGTAAAATATTAAGGGTTTTCAGTTCTCACTGTTTCTGAGCTTGACGTACGATTAACTGACATGAAAAAAACAATCTCAGTTCACTTGATGCTCCGTGACGGGTAGAGCAAACATGACTTCCATTGTTATATTAACATGCCGCTAATTGATAAATATTGGCTAAACCAAATACGTTTATTAATAATAACCAACTTATGACCTACGCTGAAGTCTGAATTGGATATTTTTGAGTATTCTTTTATTCGTGCCACTTCTTTGTTATTCCTATTCAGAGCTTCTATCTATTTATGAAATATTTCCGTATCTTGATTTAATTTTTGGTACTTTTACCTCATTTAATGCTTCTTTAGATAGATTTGGGTGGCTCTTAACAACGAGGTATTGAGAGCCAATGGGGTGAGAATGGAGCAGCGCCGAAATACAAGCGTGGGTGGGACGGGAGATCCCCGAGAAAACCCACTGACCAGAAACATCGTCCGGCACGATTTCCACTTGCGAAAATCCGGGAGTGGCCCGGTCGGGGATTGAACCCGGTTCACTTTGGCGGGAGGTGAGTTGGCTAGCCGTTTAGCCACTGCGGCCCCGCTTTTTCCTATAAGTCATGTTATTTATATCGTGAAAATCTTATAAACTCACTACCAATAATTTAACAATTGATACTCTGCTACCGAAGATATGCATATTTTTGTTACCGATCTGGCACATTTGCTAGTGTTATGTAGGCTACACCCTTTTCCTAGAGTTAACTTCTCATATTAATGCAGATAGTTTTATCACTATCGCATGATTAATAGTTTCATCACAATTATAATTAGCGTCATATCGAAATAGCAACTTATACGCGATGCATATAACACAGATATTTGTAAAAAATTAAGAGTTTTAAAAATCAAGCTTTTTTCCCATACTGCCTTTATTCTACGCTACTTATTTAATTATATAATTGAAACTATAGTATTAAGTTATTAAGTTGTTTATGTAATGACAAATGACTAAAAAGAATGACGACACCTTACAGTGTTTCCATAATGGAAACGAGTTAAAAACATCGCAGCGCAAATAAAACTATTAACAGTGAGTTACCCAAACATATTTTAATGAGCTGTCCATTCAAACAATCGCCGCAAAAAATAATAATGTTGGTTAGGCAAGTACTTGTGGCAAGCTCATTTGTTTCCGTTCGCGAAGTACGTATAATATGGCGCAGGAGTTCATAATGACGTGAATTCATTTCCGCGTAATCCGTTTACCGACAGGGAGAAGGTTAACTATCTGCAGAAGTAACGAGAGCCCGTGTCTAATCAGCGTGCTCTGGCGGGGAAGACAACAAGTTTCCACAATGCAGACCGCCGTGTATTTCCGCAGCTCGTTATGGGCCGCCAAGCTGCGCGACGTTCTAAGCCGTCTGCCTGCTGCGGTGGAACTGTCCACAACGCACGCAGGCACGCGGTCCGCCANCATAATGGAAACGAGTTAAAAACATCGCAGCGCAAATAAAACTATTAACAGTGAGTTACCCAAACATATTTTAATAAGCTGTCCATTCAAACAATCGCCGCAAAAAAAAATAATGTTGGTTAGGCAAGTAGTTGTGGCAAGTTCATTTTTTTCCGTTCGCGAAGTACGTATAATATGGCGCAGGAGTTCATAATGACGTGAATTTATTTCCGCGTAATCCGTTTACCGACAGGGAGAAGGTTAACTATCTGCAGAAGTAACGAGAGGCCGTCTCTAATCAGCGTTCTCTGGCGGGGAAGAAAACAAGTTTGCACAAAGCAAACCGCCGTGTATTTCCGCAGCTCGTTATGGGCCGCGAAGCTGCGCGACGTTCTAAGCCGTCTGCCTGCTGCGGTGGAACTGTCCACAACGCACGCAGGCACGCGGTCCGCCANAAGCTGCGCGACGTTCTAAGCCGTCTGCCTGCTGCGGTGGAACTGTCCACAACGCACGCAGGCACGCGGTCCGCCAAGGAAGAAGGAGGGCGACCCTAACGCCGTCCATGGAGAAAGCAAGCTGTGGAGCTGACAAGGAAGGAGACGTCACAAGGTTTGCAAACAGGTTTTTATAAAATTTCCGTTTGCAAACGGCAAGAATTTAATTATTTTTTTTCGCCATTCCTAATTTAATATTTTACGGATCATTTTTGTTATTTGTGATAATCTGGTGTATTATCCACTACTGGAAGTACTTTACATGTTTTTTTTGTAGCCTGTATTCTCAAAGATAATGTTGTTGGGATTATATAGAATTTATTTATTGTAACTTTCTTTATTTGTTTTTTGGGGGGGGGAGAGGAGTACCCCCTCCTCACAGGTAAATAAAATCTGCTTTTATCCTTGCTTTTTTTTTAGATTAATGCCATGGTGTTTCTTATGATGACGAAGAGGTGGCATGGTGTCGTCCTTGTGCTCTTCTTTCTTCCACCGTTATTACTTTTGATCGCTTCTTCTCCTTCAGTAGTTTTTCTTCCGTTTCTTCTGTACAATTTCCGTGCCGATCAAAACATTTTCGTACACACAAAAAAATGTTATAAATATTTTTTAATTCTTCAATAAAAGCTTTTTTTAAAATCTTCAATAAAATCTTTTTATAAATCGTACATTTTTCTTCATAATCTTTACATCCTCACGAAACAATATGTTACACATTGTTTGTTGAACAGACATTAAATATTGAGGGTGTGAATAATTTATGAAACTGTACTCTACAGCATCCATAACACACACAGTGCAACAATATTTTGCATAAGAACTATTTATTACTAGGCGTTACCAACGCGCCTATTTTCTCTCTGTTTTATTCACGTTAATTATAAATGAAAAATTAAAATATATTGATAAAATATATGTACAAGTTCAATTTAAACAGAAATAAGTTACTTTTATGTAAACAGGCGTATACAACGCTTGTGATACATGACATTTAGTAAACAACCAAACACATCATACATGGGATGATATCTCAAAGGTTTGATTCAAAAAGGATGAAAAAACTGCGAGTTGGCACATAATGTCTTTTTTTTAAGCTCTATAAATATAAACTTTGCATACATACGCCAATAGCAAATGGAAAAAAGAACACTATAATTGAAGTGACTGAGAACGACCAAATTAGGACACGGCGTTACTAGAGGGCAGCACGTGAAGTGATGCTAAACCCAGCGCTGTGGAATTGTGAGGAGTTGAAGCGGAACGGTCAACGGACGCAGGCGTAACCAGTTGGGTATCGGGAGAAGCGTGTAGTTGCAAGGGCCTCGCTGCATTTCGGAGGTCGTTTGGACTTCGTCAGCATGCCAGGACGACGAAGACAAGCTCCATTCACACAGTTGACTGAGATTGAACGGTGGGACTCCGGGAGGCTGGGTGATCCTACCGGAGAAGTGCGGAGCATGTTGGACGATACGTGTAAGCGGTGCGTTGATGGTGGTGCCATTGGTCAGAGGAAGCTGCACGCACACGTAAACCTGGCTCCGGAAGTCAGCGACGTACGGATGCACGCCAAGACCGTCGCAGTTTACGAGCCGCCGTAGCGGATCGTACGGCGACCGCAGAACAGATTAGACGTAATGTCGCCCTAGGAGTGTCTGCTAGGATCACCTGCAATCGTTTTACGTGAAGCTGGTCTACCAACACGCGTGCCATTGACCAGACATCCCTCACACCTCAGCACCTCCGGAGGTGTCGAGAAAGGAGTACCTGGAGGGATGAAGGCGAAGCGTTGTGTCCCAGGTTCTGTGTTGGGTCTAATGATGATCGAGCGGGTATTCGACGTCGGCTCTGGTGAGTGGTATCTTCCACCTTGTACACGGCAGCGACACTCCAGACCAACAGATGTGATAATAGTTTGAGGAGCCATATCCTACGATGGCCTCTGGTGTTATAGAGGGAACATTGACCAGTGCACGGTGCATCCGGAATGTCGTTCAACCCGTACTGCTAACACTCTTGCAGCGGCAGGGAGATGTACTACTTCAGCAGGACATCGCCTGTCCACATTCCGCTCGTGCAAGCCCAACGTGTTCTTCAATGTGTTCGTCAACTTGCCTGGCCAGCCCGATCACCAGATCTTTCCCCCATTGAGCATGTGTTGGTATGGGTTGGACGTCGTCTGGCTCGATTTCCTGCACCACACGACAATTTAGGAAACGTGGATAGGAATCTACGATGAAACACATGCATAATTTAATAATAATAGGTAATAATTTGAATATTAATTTAGGTTTAATAATTCATGTGAACAGAGAAAATGTTCGGGACAATTTAAAATATATTTGCACCATGGCACGAAAATCTGCATAGTCATATCTGGGTCGGACTAGCTCATTCCTTGTAAAACTTCAAAATTTTAAATTTTTTCTATCTTGGGTAAAACTTTTACGCATTATTTCGTCCAAACACGCTGCAAAATCGAAAATACTATATTATCCATTGGTTTTAGACAGACTTATAATTGTGTTGGTAATAAAAACAAAGAAGCAAGACTGAGCAAACCGCCTGATACATGAGTTCAAGAAAAACATTGGACTTTTGGCAGACGATGGTATGTTTAAATAAATTCCCCAGCAGCAAACAATAATACAATTTGTACGAAAAGGGTTTGAATATTAATAACTGCCACGGAATTTCTGGGCAGTAACGAAGGAGAAACGGAAAAAAATGCGATCTCCGATTTTAATTAAGCCTTATAAATATTCAGCATACCGGAAATGGAAATACATTCGCTTCCGTATTGGTACTGATGTTTCACGCCCACGTAAAATCATTAGCAACTAATCGTACATGTGTTTCAATTTACATTCTCTTGGTGCCCATAACTGGCTACTCTGAAATTGAACCAATCGCGTATGGCTAAGAAATACACGTGGTTCACGGTAAAAAAAAATTACACGTTTTACAAGAAATTACTTGAAAACTATTTACCTAAATTTTTCTTTTATTACGACAAGTAAAATATTGCGTCTTTACAACGCGCTACTTATGAAACATACCAAATCGTTTAACTTATCTCCCAGTTTATAATACATTTTAAGTCTATAGTATTTGCTAGTTAAAATTATATTTTAGTTTTATACATTCCACAGTTTTACGTGTTGTAAAATTTACTCTGGTTTAATTATAGTGTTACAAAAATTATCCTGGCTACTTGTTTCCAAAAAAGTGTTCATACAAACACAAAAAAAAACTATACTGTAATACACTTCACCAGCACTCATCTGGCTAGAGACATCCCCCAGCAACACGACAACCCCCAAACTGCTGGCTGTGTTTGAACCCGCCGAGTCAGATGAGACAATGAGCTTGAACAAAAGTGCTCTGTCAGCCGAGAAAGCCCTGTAGGTTTGGGGGTCATAGTGCCACACACCCCTTGGTTAACTCAGGTGGACAGCTCCTAGGCGTTTTCAGGTTTCGGGACAGGGCCGTGTGCTAGTATCCGAGTGTGGTAACTTTGCGCGACATTAGAAGGGCGTGGATGCGACGGACCTTGAGCCCTACATAGCCTCTCCCCCCTAGGTGACAAAAGCCTTCAAGAGTGGTGCTCCTGCACCCGGCACCCCTTGATATTAGAAAATTGGGCTCCACTATTCACGTCCCTGTCCATCTCGTACCTCACATACGGGGAATGGGGTATCTGGCCTGAAGGATGGACTGATATTCGAAGCCCAGGCTCGTCCACTAGCTAGGGCGTTGGACTAATTAACGTTCAGGCCGTTGGGAAGCAGAACCAAGTATCTTATTTAATTGTGAAGAAATTCAAGATGATGGAAATGGAACTGTCTACGGGCGATCAGAACGGCTCCACCCGAGGTTCTCTCGGGGGTCCGATCCATTGAGGTTGGATTCATGGTGGCACTGGTTGAAACTTCGCAAGCTGAAGAAGGTCTGGAGGGTACTCTCCCCTGCAAAGGATCAACGCAGTGAGCGGTGGCACAGCCCCGGCACTGTCCTGGAGAGACAGTAGAGGTTGGGTAGTGCCCCAGCTGGACCACGGGATCCTCTGGGTGTGACGGTCCCAGGTGGCTGTGGGAGGAGAGCGGACGGCGCATCACAGTATCAGTTCGGAGCTTGGAGCTGGTCAACTGAGATGTTAGCTGAATGCACCTTCGCGCTGACTGAGCGTATCTCAATCCTTGTCCATGGAGGGACTCGTCAGCATGTTTCTGTTATACTCCATTTGGAGGTCGGGTACAGCCTTTTGGCGAGGATTTCCTCATAATGGCGATAGGAAAGCGGCTATGCCGTAGTGGCGATCAAGTTGTAGGTAGAGGTTAATCAGTTATCAAGCCTCATAAAGAAGGAGCCGGCTTGCGGCGTGGACTCGACATCCGAAAGTATGATATTCCGAATAAGTATTTCAGTTTCTCCGAAGGTTGTGGACACATTCGCTATGGCTTCTTTCTCGTACGGTGGGTAGGTTGTGACGGCGGTGCTTGGAGTCTTAACCCCCATAGCACGACTCCAAATTTGAGTTGGCGGGCAACCGGTTCGGAACACTCTTCAAAAGGAGGTTCCAAGTCCATTAGCTCCTCAGAAAACTACTGACATAGTTGCTGACGTCTTTGGACTATGATGTTCCTGGGTACGCTTCACACTTTTGTGTACTTTTAGACAAAATTTCAGATTAGTTGAATTTGTAAACACACACCTTTCCCTCCAAGATAAATTCGTGCGAATTATAAGCGTGATGAAATAATAAATAGTCAATTAGGTACGACCTGCACTGCCATCTAGAAGACAGAAAATATGGGGAGAAGCTTTGTGTCGCCTGGAAGGCTAAACGAAGCCTGTACGAGGAATTCATTCAGTTCATACTAGTCGCATTCTTCTGGATGGACAGGCAGCTCTTAATGTTCCAGTAACTGGCATACTGATTATTGCCACTTATTGCACTACGTGATAGAGTTTTCACTATTTTCATTATAACTGTTTCTGGCGTTGTAGTCAAGTCAGTGAAGGAGGCGGTTGATTGTATGAAAATGGTTCACGTTGCAATATTCCAGTACTTACAGAATCTCGGTGTTATTGTCAATACTTACGCCTCTTTCTCACCACAGTGTAGATGGCCGCCTGGGTAGGTCGCCGAACGGTGTGCAGAGCAGAGCTCCAGCAAAATTTTTTTTACTAAAAAACCGTCCAACGTGTTTAAATGACGTCTGCTTGCGAATAGCATTTAAGAAACTTTACGTGTCTGTATATGCTTTTCAGGTCTTCCATTTCTCTCTAAAGCATGTTTTTGTGATAGCGAGATGTCTTAAACGTGTGTTTTCACTGTAATTTTTTGGTACGAACATTCCGGTAAAAAACATTAAGAAAGGAATAAGGACGTTCTTCAAACATTCATTTATGTTATTACTTCATAAAATGGCAGGGTCTCCGCTGAGATTCTCATAGAGGCGAGCTATCGACGGCAAGACTGCAGGCCAGTTCAGTGCTTTGTGCGTAGAGGCGATGGAAAAGTTGATGTACATGACTCGATTGCCCCTAGCGCTCTCCACGCTTATAGGCCTCGGACGTGCAACATTCCTTTAACCAGGCGGCCACCTTAATTCTCAGCCTTCACCGCAGAGTGTGGCTTGAAGACAGACTCTCCATTTTGCTTGTTTCATCAATGGAAGCAAAGCCCGGAAGAAGCGCGTAGAAACTTGGTAAAATATCTTCATTGAAATTGATCCATGGGATCAATTTTGAATGCGAAACTCTACACAAAGTAATATAAATACAGATGATAAACATATATGTATAAATACGTTAAAGTTCGGGGAGAACGTCTAGGAAAATAAACACAGCGCGTTCGGAATCGTAATATTAAGATTCAAGATGTTCCCGTGAAGGAATTGGTAGACTGCATTGCTTCTTCAGGTTCGATTGCTTCTTCAGGTCCGACACTGACANCCCGTGAAGGAATTGGTAGACTGCATTGCTTCTTCAGGTTCGATTGCTTCTTCAGGTCCGACACTGACAAACAGGTTTTTTTTTTTTATCAAACTAAGTTTATTTGGCGTAACAAAATTAATCGTTTATATAGGGACAGTTAAACATTTTGTTTTCGAAAGCCAATTATTTTGTTGAACTTATTTAATTGCCCCAAACTATAAGATTTGGTTGTTACAAATAACGATTTGTTTGACTCTGCGTACATTACACAGCTTCGGTTAACATCAAAAAGTAAGGCCCAACCGGNGTTACAAATAACGATTTGTTTGACTCTGCGTACATTACACAGCTTCGGTTAACATCAAAAAGTAAGGCCCAACCGGGATTCAAACTTAGAGCATTCGCACTTTCGTGCTACGCCCTATCAACCTCACCATGAGTGATTGTTAACAATATCTGAATTTTTTTTTATTATATGCGTTTGAAATACTGGACAACGTGGGTAAATAAATGTCAAGTTTTATAACTTTAATTTTTAGTTTCCTGTTGAAGTTGTTTTATTGGGATGTATCAATAAACGCACTGACAAACGCTGTTATAATACTAATTATCACAAAAAATAAAAACAAGCAATCGAGCTGTATTTTGCAACGAATGTATTAGGTTCAACTAAATATTTAGTCGACAGTCGAATTCCGTTTGGTCCAACACAAAGGTTTTGTTAATTCAAGCTTTCTTTTTTTTTTNTAAATATTTAGTCGACAGTCGAATTCCGTTTGGTCCAACACAAAGGTTTTGTTAATTCAAGCTTTCTTTTTTTTTTCGTTATATTAACAAAATTAACATATTGCTTCATTTGGCTTTTTTTTTTACTCAAAAAAATATTTGTATGGCAACCAATAAAATTTTTGGCTTTATATAAACAATTGCTTTGTTGGCTGGAACAAATATTTTTTCTCAGTGGACGGAGTACAAGAAATATAGAGTAAAAACCGNGACGGAGTACAAGAAATATAGAGTAATAACAGGGTTCAAGTTATGAATTTGATGTCGGAAAACGTAATTTATTCATCATATTTCGGGAGTGGCTCCAGCCCCCGGGATCCCTAGTATAGATTCACGGTTACTTCCATCTTTTCTGAAGCACTGCTAAATATCTACGTCCAGGATATTCCTCCGTCTCATGCAAACAAAGTTTTACCGATTCTAGAAAATTCCAACGAAGGGTCAAAGCACCGCATTCGTGCGCACTCAGTGCAATAATATTTTGCATAAAAACTATTTCTTAGCAGGCATTACCAACACACCTATTTTCCTCCTGCTTTGTGCATACTAATTATAAAAGAAATAATATAATTTATTGAATAAAATAAAAGTAAAAGTTTAATTCAACAAAAAAAAGTACTCTTATTTTAATACACATATAAAGTGCTTAATACATGACTTATTTACGAAAATTCCGAACCACTTCATACATTGGGTGGGTTTTCAAAGGTTAGATTCAATAAGCGTGAAGAAACCGCGAATAGAGTATAGGTAGAGAGATAATGAAAAATCGCGAAAAATTTTCATCCAACAAATATTTGATAACTCTCTAGCAAGTTTTTTATTTTATGATTGTATGAAAAAGGTTTTCGGCTTGGCTAAGTGGTTTTTATACCAGTCACGAACGTTGTACCTTATGGGATCAGAATCCTCATTGGCCCAGTGAAATGGGCCTGTAGCTCCTCCACACACGCGCGGCAGCCAATAAGTAAAGAAAACTGTCGGAAATGCGTACGGTACGTTGAATCCTAGCACACAGTCAAATTTTTCCCCGCGATGCACCATAATCATCTCTAAGTGTAGGCTACACGCCCGGCTGACTGGCTGGGCGGAGCGAGCAGTCTCCGCGCGGACTAATGAGGCTCGAAGGCTCAGCCGTTAGATGGGGCAACTAGAGGGGTGGTTGGACGGGAGCTAGCTGGCCGGCGCGGCGCAGCGACGGGGGTAATGAAGCTGTTCGCAGGAGGCGGCGAGGTCGCCACAAAGAGCCGAGCGCGCAATTTACCCGGGTAACAGCCCCCCCCCCTTGTTTTACCACCCCCTACACCCCCTCAAGGGGCTGTAGCTACCAGGTGTCCGGCCTATGTGAAGCGACACAGCGCGCTCTTAACGACTTTACGCCAACCGCTTTACTACTCACCGCCGCCGGTTATAAGATAGCAGCGCGTCCCCTCAGTCACGAACGCCCCACGGGGGATTTTCCATTTTCCTACCGTCAATTTTGTATAGGAGCAATTACTGAGGGACACTACCTCCCTCCCGGTAGCCGCGCCGTGTTTAACAAGCCATTGGATATCGGATCGCCTGTTTTTTCGATATAGTCCGTTTATAGTTACTTCCTACCTTTGTGAAGCCCTGATAAAGTTATCCTCTCAGGTTATTCATCCACCTCATGCAAACATAGGTTAGTTCTATTTAGGTTAGGAACAAAACGAGTTTTCTTACGGAAGAATTTGACACAGGGAAAATTTCCGCCGCTAGGTGAGCGATGTTCCAAAGAGGTCACTAATAATTACAATTTTAAACTACGTGAATAATAAAAAAAAATGGAAGATTTTTCATTGTTACGAAGTTATTTTTATATTTGATTTATGACTATTGCGTTTAGTTTGTTTTTTAACGTAGAAAAAAAAAGGAAAAAACCCGGTTCATATGCGAAACTATCACTTGCCTAGTGGCGAAAAAATTTAGTTGCCAAACTAAAAGCATTGAGCTTCCCGACGTGAGTAGAATTACACCATAGGACAACGTACCTCATTCGCGTGCACTCAGTTTAGTACTATTTTGCATAAAAACTATTTCTTACTACGTATTACCAACACACCTATTTTCTCTCTATTTTTGTTCATATTAATTGGGATATAAATATTATAATCTTAAAATAAAAAGTAAAAAAAAAAATGNT
The DNA here is from genome assembly GCA_002778355.1 of Clitarchus hookeri. Classification (NCBI taxonomy): domain Eukaryota; kingdom Metazoa; phylum Arthropoda; class Insecta; order Phasmatodea; family Phasmatidae; genus Clitarchus; species Clitarchus hookeri. The sequence continues at coordinate 593,908 of NQII01001676.1, forward strand.
TTTCTCTCTATTTTTGTTCATATTAATTGGGATATAAATATTATAATCTTAAAATAAAAAGTAAAAAAAAAAATTTTATTCTACAAAAAATAGAAAATGATTTTATGTTCACGCAAGTATAAAACCCTTATTATACATTACATATGTAGGATGCTACCAAACACGTCAAGCGTCGGGCGGTTTTGCAAAGGTTCGACTCCAAAAGTGTAAAGATACAGCGAACAGACTATACCTGCTGTTTGTTCGTGTTTATGGGTTTCTGCGCTGCTACTTCGCTCGCACAAAGGCTGCTTTGGAGATCGTCGNTACCTGCTGTTTGTTCGTGTTTATGGGTTTCTGCGCTGCTACTTCGCTCGCACAAAGGCTGCTTTGGAGATCGTCGATGATAGTGAACTGACCTCTGACCAGAGGTCATGCCTGAGTCATGCCATAGACACGTCTAGAACTGCATAACTTGCTCGATCTTCTCATCATGTGGGCTGTTGACTAATTGTGACGTAACGATAAACAACTGATTTAAACTACCGTATTTAATAAAGTGCTGTGTCGTAATATTTTGCATATATCGATGTACGTATTATTACTTGCATTGCAAGGTGTCGATAATGAACACCATCCATCGCACAATTCCAAAGGAAGAGCAACTGTTAACACGAGTATATGNCATTGCAAGGTGTCGATAATGAACACCATCCATCGCACAATTCCAAAGGAAGAGCAACTGTTAACACGAGTATATGCACTCTTATCGCGCGGGGTCATGCAATGTGACAGTGTGGTCATTGGAACGTTTCCCTACCTGGTGCTTGAACTGAGNCACTCTTATCGCGCGGGGTCATGCAATGTGACAGTGTGGTCATTGGAACGTTTCCCTACCTGGTGCTTGAACTGAGTCGCAGAAATTTTGAAATACACGTTTTCCCACGAAAATGTTGAATGTCCGCCCAATGTGCTGATAGAGAAGAACACATTTCAGACGAGTCCTGTTCAGTGTTTTCAAGACGTCATCACGCGCATTAGAAACACCATTTCAGAACACTCCGAAATACCCAAAAACGGCTTTTCGAAAACTTTGTTTCTCGAAATGTACGTGTTACACACACACACACACACACACACACAAATATTCAGTGGTCTTGCATTGAAAGGTGCTACAGACTTTCCGCCAGGACAACGATAGGATCACCTCTTAGTCGTATAGGTACGCACAGCGCGGCGAGAAACTGCCCGCCAATTTAATGCCTTGCGCTTAGTGGTGATGGCGCACTTGGTGCTCGCAACAGTGTGGCCCTTATCGCTCCCGCGCGTCTCTTCCTCAAACGCGGGGAATATCTCCAGGTTATGCAGGCCTCAGATAGGTAACTAACGTCAGTTTGCTCCATTCACTCTTTAAGTGAATACGGGGTTAGAGTGCGCATTCCATGCCGGCAGGGCAGTAACTATCTCAATGTAGCAATACTGAACGGAATTTTCCCTGTTCATGTGGCTAATAACTTATTCACAAAAATACATTTTCGCTGAACCTTTTTATCACGTTGTGAATATTATTACATCAACTTAAGGTGCTTTTTTTTTAATCACCACCAGTTAAAAAGGGTACTTAATTTACAAGCATATAACAAAACTCTGTCTAGATGAAATCATAAATCTGTTCGTAGATATATTTTTTTCAGGTAAGATATCTTACGTGCATTTAGCTTTGTACACAATTACTTGTCTTTAACTAGCCAACCCATTTTATTCTTTAAATATGCTGTGAAGATAGTCTGTTTTAAAAATATTTGTGGCAGGTAAGTGATGAATCAGGTTCACAAGCTCTTCGCCAACAGTAACTTGGCACTAAATAAAATCTATGGTTAGAGACCTGAAAACGCGATTTCAATGACCTGCAGGCTAGACTCTACAGTCTTATGTACAACTATGCCGATACTGACTGTACATTGGTTGTCTGCTGTCACAGTGGAAGGTGATGATTGGGCCAGCGTTCTCCAGGAGGTGTCAAACACCTTGTGGACCAATGGCTAAAGTTATATAAACATACGTGTTTTGTATTCTATCTTGTCTCGAAATGAATCACCAAATTTTTAATGTTTCTAACTATGGTATTTAGGATATAATATATATTAAAAAGGAAATATAAGTATAACTGGGAAACAACTTTTAAATTATTCTATACTGGTAGTGTTAGTTAAATGTTACGGAAAACTCGGCTCTCAGTCCAATCAGTCGAGAATAAAATTACCTCAAATTTGCGGTATGCCGAAGCCGCTACGCTACGCACATCCCGTTTTGGTTTTCGGCCAGGACGTTCACACGTTTGCACAGTTAACTGGCTTGATTTGACTACCCGGCCGTTTCTCTGCGATTTAACATCGGTTACTGGAGCGTATGAACGGCATGCAATAACACACAGCTCATTATCATTAATTTGAAACACGGCGGAGCCAATTATTTGGTCATTACAACAACAAAAGCATTGAATTGCGAAGGCCGCAGTATCTCCAGTGCATGCGTAAAAATTTCACGGAACATAAGCAGCACTGTGGAAACGAGGCGATACGAGTAATTTTAATTGCTAAGTAATACGTGATGTTTTTTACGTTTCAGAGACCACGAGTAATAATTTAAAATATAAGGACGTGTTGATTATTATTGTTTAAAAAAAAACTCCCATTATCTTCAATTTTTTTTTAACTGCATTGGATTAAAATAGCGTTGGCTTGGAGTTAGGTGTATATGTTCATTTTCGCATTATTCTTATTTCCGTCCACCATTAATAAGCTGTTGAAGAGAACTTAACTCCACAGTCAGCTCATAAGTTTAGATACAACCGTGTTAGGCTAACAGAATTAACGGGTCTGCCTGTCTCGAGCCACTCATTTCCGCTTTTGAGGCCGAGAATCAAGAGAACAGGAAAATTTAAATTTGCAATTTAAAATTCACACACACGCGTGCATACATATGAACTTTATTTTTCAAATGTTATATTATATCTTCGTATTTTGTAATCTGAATTTCCTTGTGTGACCAATCAAATACTTTAAATGGTGAAATAATATATAAAAACGAAAATATAATAACAATAGTTGTATGCATAACTTAAAATCCATACAAAAATGTTGTGCTTAATATTTCAAATTTTTTTTCGCATATTACTAAAAATTTCAATACACCTTAAGTGTCAGGTTGTGAAGTTTTAGATTTTGCTTGCACTCAAAAAATATTTTCAGTGTAAAATAAATCGGTTTCTAATGTTAGTAAATAATTAATAATTATTAAATCTACCAGGTTGCATTATTTACTGTTTTAAGATTGCTTTTAAATGGAACTAAAATGAATTCCATATAGCATTTTCTTCATTTGCAGTGAAATGAAATAAAGTGGCCTCTGGTGTTTTTTACATTTATTTTGCACGGGGTTTTTTTAAATATAAAAATATACTTCAATCTAAAGCTCATTAAAACTACAAATTTTTTTAAAAATCAACTTACTAAAATAAAAAATTTTGCATCGTACAAAATGTGAAATATTTTTTTCTGTTCAAAACCATGTTTTTCTAATTTCGTGTATAAACAAAGTAATCCTTAAAACCAATTTTGGATTTCATTGTGATTTATATAATACTTTGATGGCATAAAAATGGTTTTACGTTGAAAATAAATGTTACATTAACGCTTACATTTTCGTAATGCAATAAATTAAAAATTATTTTTAAAATATTTGACGATAATTTATGCAGGTGTGTAACACTTCAACGCGTTCTATTATTTGATATGACATTTTTATAAGTGTAAACCATCCTCAAAGCGGAAAGTAATTTTTTAACACGCATTTAAATATTATAAACTGCTCTTTAAAAACGAAACCATTTGACCTGCGTCGTTCGTTCCGCTTTAAGAAAGCTAAATGCAAAAGAAAGAGGGATTAAAAGTGGCAACATTTGCCGTTGTAGTAGGTCTGTTGTCACAGTCTGCGTGCTTCATTCCAGAGAATACAGCAAGGAAAGCATTTCATTTGATGAAGTCCTACGTAGTGTGCAGCAGAAAACCTGCGGAGAAAAAAAAAATATTCGGTTTGCGATGTGAAAAAAAAAAATGAAGTCTTCCATCTTTTCTCCCTCTCTTTCAATCTTAACGCCCGCACTTCGAAAGATTGCTCGCAGAGAGAAACAGTGGCACAGAATGAATGAAACGGACTTGAAAAGATGTCAGTTCCTTGTATCAAAACGAGTTTTCCCCACATTACGTCGATGGATGTAACTTGGTGCATGTTTAGGACTCCTGCGATGGAGAAAGGAGAGGCAGTTTGCATTCATAATGCATGCTTTAAAAGATTGCCTCAAAGTGGCTCCGCCTGCTTGCACGCTAAAAAA
>NQII01001677.1:8261-34104 GCA_002778355.1 Clitarchus hookeri
AGTGTTAATAATAGCGTTACATACTTGCTGCTCTGCATCGCTTCCCTTGCCTTGTCCGCTCAAGTGAGCGAATCGGTGTGCCAAGGGCAGAGCGATAACCCGAAGAGCGCGCGGAGATTTACAAAGGCAAGCCGCCGCGTATGCCAGAGAAGCCTACTGGGATTCTCGTGCTCCCGACTTTGAGTGAATTGAATTTTTGTTGGGGTTATCGATGCAAGAAAGTTCTGGTCATTGCCCCAGTATCTCTCCAGCGTGACTTGGGGGTGCAAGGGGAATTTATAGATCGGGCCAACGAAACTATTTAAGCTGCGACGGACCTTAGAGTCTGGAGTTTGGAGGGTGGTGAGATCTCGAACGACAGGTTGTGCGAGCCAGCGAAGCGACGAGTGGCTGCGAGAGCGACCAGCGGGAGTGAAGTCTGCGGACTGCGAGCATCGGCACAGTGAANCCAGCGAAGCGACGAGTGGCTGCGAGAGCGACCAGCGGGAGTGAAGTCTGCGGACTGCGAGCATCGGCACAGTGAAGAGTGAAACTGACGGGCGGGACTACTGAACTGGAAGCTTGAGTGACAGACGTTTGGAATGATGGCAACAGGCAGACTGAATACGTGTATAATAATGAGCGTGAATTAAGTGACTGTAACCATTATGGAGACGTTGATAATGACTTTAATTAGAATTGAGATAGACATTAAATATTGCACTCATTGAAAAATAATTTAATTTTGTAAATAACAGTAATGTGAATAAACTAAGAATAAAATATAGTTATTTTATATTTATTAATACCTCTTCCCCTCACCAAATCGGATACGCCCCTCTGGCATCTTGTAACAATATTGATAGCATGCGTGATACCTTGAAATTATGCCCTACCATTCATTCCTCGCCTGTGTAATGTTTTCTTTTCGANATATTGATAGCATGCGTGATACCTTGAAATTATGCCCTACCATTCATTCCTCGCCTGTGTAATGTTTTCTTTTCGTATGTAAACATATTGGGAACGTATTTAATAGTTACGTTAAAAAAAAAGTATTATGAAAATGCAGCAACGCATTTCAAGCACCAGGTAGGCGACCGTCTTAATTTTGCTGGCGATTACATCAATAACATCCACATGGAACGGTGAAGTGACACACTAATTTCACTGGCTGTCATAGCAAACTGCTTAAGCAAGACAATGATACGTGGAGTTACTTAAACGTAGATCACTGCCAACTTTCTAGGGAGCACCCAAGGCAAGTTTCGCGCTAAAAATTGCAAAAAAAAAAAAAAAAAAAACTGTCTAGGCACAAACATTTTTCAGATATTGTTTTTAAAAAGGGCTCAGTAAACTGCGAGTAAGTTTTAACATCAACTATGCGTACATTTATTTGAAATTACTTAAACATATTGTTAACCCAGACTAATATTTCTCTCAGCGTTGGTCACAAAGCAAGCGTTACCCTCCAGAGAATCATGTTTATTGTCTATTCGCGGTTTCTTCACACTTTTTAAATCAAATAATTGAAAATCACTTAATGTATGACGTGTTCGACTGTTTTCTAATGTCGTGTATCAAAAGCGTTTAATATTTCTGTTAACATAAAAGTACTTTATTATTGGTTACATTGGATTTTTATTTACGTTTTATTGATAAATTATGTTTTCTAATTATATAATATATTAAATCATTTTATAATTATAATTCATAAACAACGTTTAAGTGAAAGTTAAATTTAACTAAAAATAAGCTACTTTCATGTTAACATACGTATAAATGACATGTGATATATGGCATATCTAGGGAACGAACCACACACGCCATGCATTAGGTGATTTCTCAAAAGTTTGATTCAAAAAGTGTGAAGAAACCGCGAATAGACTATACCCTCCTTGCACCGTGCTTTTTATCGCACTGCCAAGGTAAGTAGCGAATGTCACTTCGGAGACACGTCTATTAATTTTTCTCAAGTTGTCGGACATTCGTCACGGCCGCACGCACCCGACGACAGCGGAACGCCGACCGGTTATAGGATGCGTGCGAGAGGACGCCTGAAGGCGGATAGATAAAAAGAAACTCCCGCCAAAAAAAAAATATATATTTGGGTTCCCGCCGGATCGGGGAGAGGAAAGGGGGAAACAAATTGTTGAGTTGGAAGTAAAGCGGCGCAAGAGAAATTACAGGTTCGGGGGCCAGGGTTTGTAGGCGCAAGGCAATGGGGGTGGCTGATGAGGGGTTGAAGAGAGGGTTCGTGAAATTCAGTGGAATTACCCGGAGGGGGTTGGATCCAGGCACCACGCCGCCTTGCTGGAAGACCGTTACCGACGCGGCCACGGAGTAGATAAATACACACAGGCGAAATAGTTTGCCGGTTCCTTTGATATACACAGGAAAATCTCATATTGTGTAAACAGTGTTAGTGTTACTACAACAGTATTTTTTTGTTATCTGTGAACCGTCAGTAACTAATGTTGCTGTTAATGTTATAAACATCTCAGGCATGCATGAAGCACTTTTGTAAGAACATTACCTCCTTACTGTTCTCTCAACATTAAGGTTGTGTTAATGTTGCGGCGAAAAAATTTCTTGTGTTGAATTTATGTTAACATTTGTGTTAAAAATGTCTTTGTATTTTCTTAGCTTTGAAAAAGACATTCCGATGTAAAATAAATTAAGTACAATTGTTTCGTCACAAAAATAAATATTACCAACGAAAAAAATGTCGGCCGGGAGGGGAATCGAACCCATGCCTTGAATGCTCAGACGTTCTCCACTTTACGAACCTGAAGTCCTACCAACTGTTTTATCTTAACATATCAAACTGTCTTTTATTTTATTCAGTACGACATAACGACAAACGGCAGTTCTCTTTCGTTATGTGTAAATACTTTATGCTCTATAAATATATGCATATTTGGCACACGTAAACTGCTTTGAAAGGNCTAATGTTGCTGTTAATGTTATAAACATCTCAGGCATGCATGAAGCACTTTTGTAAGAACATTACCTCCTTACTGTTCTCTCAACATTAAGGTTGTGTTAATGTTGCGGCGAAAAAATTTCTTGTGTTGAATTTATGTTAACATTTGTGTTAAAAATGTCTTTGTATTTTCTTAGCTTTGAAAAAGACATTCCGATGTAAAATAAATTAAGTACAATTGTTTCGTCACAAAAATAAATATTACCAACGAAAAAAATGTCGGCCGGGAGGGGAATCGAACCCATGCCTTGAATGCTCAGACGTTCTCCACTTTACGAACCTGAAGTCCTACCAACTGTTTTATCTTAACATATCAAACTGTCTTTTATTTTATTCAGTACGACATAACGACAAACGGCAGTTCTCTTTCGTTATGTGTAAATACTTTATGCTCTATAAATATATGCATATTTGGCACACGTAAACTGCTTTGAAAGGCTTGAGAGTTAGTCCAAGCTACATTTAATTCTCATAAAAGGCTTTAAAATTTAAATACAGTGGTTTTATATTACGAGGTTATCGCTGTTCACTACTATCCGCCATTTTACAACGCTAAGTCAGTGTGAATTTGTTTTGGTTAGACATTTATTTAATGTCGCAGTAACAAAAATATTTGTACTAAAGTAGTATAAGACTTTGTAAATGGTTAACATGATTAAGTTTGTCACAATATTATTAATTTTACTACATCATACACGTTTAAAGAAATGCCTCAACAGTAATATTTTTTGTTGCACGAACATTAGACTTTTTCTGTGTATTCAGAGAAGTGACAACAGAAGAGTTCTGTAATCTGATTACATAGAAGAAGCAACCAAACTTCTGTACCAGCAACAAAACTTCTGTACCAGCAACAAAACTTCTGTACCAGCAACAAAACTTCTGTACCAGCAACAAAACTTCTGTACCAGCAACAAAACGTTCTGTTGGTTTGTTAGTCGCTTTTGTTGTGAGAACGATCCAGATATTTTTGAAGCTGCTCTTTAGGCGAGACGGTCTGTTCTGTAATAAGAACAGTGAGCTCTGCTGACGGAACTACTGCATAGTCTTAGTTTCAGATACAATCACAGACAGGAACACAGCATACAGTTATGTTGCTATCACTATCTACGTTGGCAACATTTAAATGGCACCAACAACCGATCTGTCTGATGTCCATATACAGAATGATTATATAGTCCCTATCCATTTGTAAGGAATAGCTTATATATCGTGATTTTTTTTTAGGTATTATAAATGTTCATCGTTGAAGAGAGGATATTCGTGGCCTGAGCTTGCCTGAGAGGACTAACGTACGNTTTTAGGTATTATAAATGTTCATCGTTGAAGAGAGGATATTCGTGGCCTGAGCTTGCCTGAGAGGACTAACGTACGATGCAGTGAGAGCTGATTTCACACGAAAACTTAGGGAACCTGGCCCCACAAATGTGACCATTCGCCATCTTGTCAACAAACGCAATCTCACAGGAAGCGTCAAGGACGAAGAACGTTCANCCCCACAAATGTGACCATTCGCCATCTTGTCAACAAACGCAATCTCACAGGAAGCGTCAAGGACGAAGAACGTTCAGGCAGTCCGTCTGTACCTGAAGACATAGTGCGACGGATTCAGGAAGCCATTGAACGAAGCCCTCGTCCATCGACTCTGCGTCTCAGTCGTAAGCTTGATGTTCCACACTCCACTGTGTGAAAGATTGTACACTCCGTGTGAGATTGCATTTCTTGACAAGATGGCGAATTGCCACGTTCGTGGCGCCAGGTTGCCTAAATCTTCGGGTGAAATCAGCTCTCACTGCATCGTACGTTAGTCCTCTAAGACGAGCACTGACCACGGCTGACCTCTCTTCAATGGTGAATATTTTCAATACCTAAAACAAAAACAAGACATATTGGCGATTTCCCAGAAATNTTTCAATACCTAAAACAAAAAAAAAGACATATTGGCGATTTCCCACAATTGGATAAGGACTTTATAATCATCCTGTATTAACAGTCTAGATGGGTTATGCGTACAGACATTTGGTTCCTACAACCACATTTTTTTCTTAGTGTACACATTAGCATATGAACAGAGATTCTTTAATTAAACCACGGTAAAACTTGTCACTTTACAGGCTGAATGTCAGCAGTAATGAAAGTTGTTCAGAACTGAAAACCTGACCGGTGTACCCTGAGCCAATAAGACTGTAGTGAGAGGAGAAGTTGGTGTTCCTACCGCGGTGGTAAAATTGGGCCGATATTAAAGCGTCGAATCAGCAAGAAATTGAATAAAGTTTCATGGAGGTAAATGAAACTAGCCTTAAGGAGGCAACATCAGCAAAACACAGCGCATTATTATTTGCGAACTCAAAAGGTATCTACTTCCTGGGCCTTGAGAGGTAGTGCACTCTAAAAAGTTACGGAAATGTAGTGGTGAAGCCAAAGAGGGGATGGTCAAGCCCAACTTCTATGAATGATACCGTTTCTAGATCCGTAACCAGTGTATCGGTTAGCTTGGTCTTCCTCAAAGAATCGACGAAAGACACTCCCTGACGGAAAAATCCGCACCACTTTGTACCCGTTCCCTTCATAAAACACCGAAGACAATTTTCTACATCTGGAGAAGAAATGTTGACTACAACATATTTATCATCTTAGAAAACGGTACATTGTAACGATAAGTCTCAAGAGACAAAAGGGCCCACTGTGCTATTTTCCCGCTCAAGGCGTTACCTCGCCACACCCGTCACAAAGAATACACGTCAACTGTTCCGCGGTTCTCTTGCCTTTGTTCATGTCTCATTTATACCACGGGCCGCGGTAGCTGAGCGGTTAGACTGCTCGCCTTCCACCAAGGCGAACCGGGTTCATTTCCCGGCCGAGTCGCTCCCGGATTTCCGCGTGTGGGAATCAAGCTGGACGATGCCGCTGGTCGACGGGTTTTCTCGAGGATCTCCCGTTTCCCCCGCCCCTTCATTCCGGCGCTGCTCCATATCTCACTTCATCCTCATCGGCTCTCAAACCTTGACGTTAAGAGCCTCCCAAATCTCTTCACTCACTCACTCCAGATGCAAAGTATTGAGGTATAAATATCAGAAATTAGAAACTCTTTATTTTATTTCATCGATCAAGTTATTGTAACCACTGATACCATTTTTTTTCTTCGTGTTTTTTTTTGGATGGTTCCCATTTCGAAACTCGTGAACGGGGTGTGTTGGTTAACGACCTGCTCCGAGAAATTTACGAGGCGAGTTTTTAATTAGTGTTTGGGAACGATCGGGTAATTTCCTGAGAAGCCAGATAGGAGAGCCGAAAATGGCCACGCACGTGGTTCCCAAAGAGCCACACATCCGCGGTCGCCAGTGCGTGTGATTGATGAAGACGCATGTGAGGTTCGCTCAGATTCCGCAGTTGCAACAACTGCTTTCCATCCCTCCAAGAAAACGTTTGCTGGTGGCAAAAGCTTCCTTATTTGGACATATTTAGCTTATTTCCCACTCTGGGGCGAAAAACGAATTTTATTATTTACGTACACTCTAAATTAAAATCAGTGGAAAACCACTGATTCGCAGTGAAATTAAACTTCTCCAATGAGTGAAAATGGTTGCACTTAAAATTTCACTTATTGAATAAGTGACAGCCAACTGCATGGAGCGAGTTATAAATAGTTTTTACTGAATTTAGCCATATCATTGCGGGACATAAACATATTTTCTATAGTCACTATTTACATTGTGCAGTTTAACGTAATTTAAAGAAAGTAAAAAAAAAAAATACTCGTGGTGTTTATGTTTTGAACCCGCACAATCCCGTTCTCAGACTGTTATCCAACCAATCAAATGGACAAGCCAATGTTGACTGTAAGGGTGACAATATACGTATATTATTTGTTTATCGAAAGTATATAGCTTAAAATTTAATGTCCTTTATTTTCGTTTTTAATTTAATTGATAACATTACGCTTGTTAGAACAAATAGTACGTATAACTTCATCACATTTAATGCAGTTTAAAACTTCACACCGAGCCCTATGATTATTACGTGAAAACGAAATGAAAGAATTAAAAAAACAGAATGAAAGTCTGAATGTTGCCTCGTAAAATGGTATTTATTATAAAAGACGAAAATCACATTTCAAAATATATTCTTTTATTTGTTCTATTAGTTTTTTTGCGTTGTTATTTCAGAGTGCAGGTCCTAACACAATACAAATATGAAAGCAAACAAAAAAATATTAATTTAATGAAAATTGCGATCGCATCTGTTTACATGCAAAACGAAGATAATTTGGTACACTTGCTACACCTGTGCTACCTGGCGGCAAAAATTTTAGTTGTCAAACTAATAGCATTGATTTTCCGAACCTGATTAGAATTAACCTTACCAGTTGGCTAGAGGTGGGCGCCTTGAAACATCTACGGCATTTAAATTATGGAACGTGTATTCACGTAAATTACCAGAATGANTGTACCCTGAGCCAATAAGACTGTAGTGAGAGGAGAAGTTGGTGTTCCTACCGCGGTGGTAAAATTGGGCCGATATTAAAGCGTCGAATCAGCAAGAAATTGAATAAAGTTTCATGGAGGTAAATGAAANCGGTGGTAAAATTGGGCCGATATTAAAGCGTCGAATCAGCAAGAAATTGAATAAAGTTTCATGGAGGTAAATGAACCTAGCCTTAAGGAGGCAACATCAGCAAAACACAGTGCATTATTATTTGCGAACTCAAAAGGTATCTACTTCCTGGGCCTTGGGAGGTAGTGCACGCTAAAAAGTTACGGCAATGTAGTGGTGAAGCCAAAGAGGGGATGGTCAAGCCCAACTTCTAAGAATGATACCGTTTCTAGATCCGTAACCAGTGGGTTGGTTAGCTTGGTCTTCTTCAAAGAATCGACGAAAGACACTCCCTGACGGAAAAATCCGTACCACTTTGTACCCGTTCCCCTTATAAAACACCGAAGACAATTTTCTACATCTGGAGAAGAAATGTTGACTACAACATATTTATCATCTTAGAAAACGGTACATTGTAACGTTAAGTCTCAAGAGACAAAAGGGCCCACTGTGCTATTTGCCCGCTCAAGGCGTTACCTCGTCACACCCGTCACAAAGAATACACGTCAACTGTTCCGCGGTTCTCTTGCCATTGTTCATGTCTCATTTATACCACGGGCCGCGGTAGCTGAGCGGTTAGACTGCTCGCCTTCCACCAAGGCGAACCGGGTTCATTTCCCGGCCGAGTCGCTCCCGGATTTCCGCGTGTGGGAATCAAGCTGGACGATGCCGCCGGTCGGCGGGTTTTCTCGGGGATCTCCCGTTCCCTTCCCCCCTTCATTCCGGCGCTGCTCCATAACTCACTTCATCGTCATCGGCTCTCAAACCTTGACGTCAAGAGTCTCCCAAATCTCTTCACTCACTCACTCCAGATGCAAAGTATTGTGGTATAAATATCAGAAATTAGAAACTTTTTTTTTCATTTCATCGATCAAGTTATTGTAACCACTGATACAATTTTTTTTTCTTCGTGTTTTTTTTGGATGGTTCCCATTTCGAAACTCGTGAACGGGGTGTGTTGGTTAACGACCTGCTCCGAGAAATTTACGAGGCGAGTTTTTAATTAGTGTTTGGGAACGATCGGGTAATTTCCTGAGAAGCCAGATATGAGAGCCGAAAATGGCCACGCACGTGGTTCCCAAAGAGCCACACATCCGCGGTCGCCAGTGCGTATGATTCATGAAGACGCATGTGAGGTTCGCTCAGATTCCGCCGTTGCAACAACTGCTTTCCATCCCTCCAAGAAAACTTTTGCTGGTGGTGAAAGCTTCCTTATTTGGACATATTTAACTTATTTCCCACTCTAGGGCGAAAAACGAAGTTTATTATTTACGTACACTCTAAATTAAAATCAGTGGAATACCACTGATTCGCAGTGAAATTAAACTTCTCCAATGAGTGAAAATGGCTGCACTTAAAATTTCACTTATTGAATAAGTGACAGCCAACTGCATGGAGCGAGTTATAAATGGTTTTTACTGAATTTAGCCATATCATTGCGGTACATAAACATATTTCCTATAGTCACTATTTACATTGTGCAGTTTAACGTAATTTAAAGAAAGTAAAAAAAAAATACTCGTGGTGTTTATGTTTTGAACCCGCACAATCCCGTTCTCAGACTGTTATCCAACCAATCAAATGGACAAGCCAATGTTGACTGTAAGGGTGACAATATACGTATATTATTTGTTTATCGAAAGTTTATAGCTTAAAATTGTATGTCCTTTCTTTTCGTTTTTAATTTAATTGATAACATTACGCTTGTTAGAACAAATAGTACGTATAACTTCATCACATTTAATGCAGTTTAAAACTTCACACCGAGCCCTATGATTATTACGTGGAAACGAAATGAAAGCTTTAAAAACAGAATGAAAGTCTGAATGTTGCCTCGTAAAATGGTATTTATTATAAAAGACGAAAATCAAATTAAAAAATATATTATCTTATTTGTTCTATTAGTTTTTTGCGTTGTTATTTCAGAGCGTAAGTCCTAACACAATACACATAGGAAAGTAAAAAAAATATATATATTAATTTAATGAAAATTGCGATCGCATCTGTTTACATGCAAAACGAAGATAATCCAGTACACTTGCTACACCTGTGCTACCTGGCAGCAAAAATTTTAGTTGCCAAACTAATAGCATTGATTTTCCGAACCTGATTAGAATTAACCTTACCAGTAGGCTAGAGGTGGGCGCCTTGAAACATCTACGGCATTTAAATTATGGAACGTGTATTCACGTAAATTACCAGAATGANGGCTAGAGGTGGGCGCCTTGAAACATCTACGGCATTTAAATTATGGAACGTGTATTCACGTAAATTACCAGAATGACTAGAAGGCACCGTCGCATTTACCTCTTATGCGTTTACGGTGCTATTTAAAACAAAAAATTAACCTATTTACCTCCACAACACCGACCCCCCTTTTTTAAACCAACATCTGTATAGGCCTGCAGCACTGCACTTAAGCGTCTCCAAAACCAATGAGACTTAACTGAAAACAATTGACTGTTGTAAAATTCAGTGCTAGATGCGCTTGTTCACTTACCCTCTATCCCTTCACTTAGAGTGAACCCTCATTCCCGTCACGACTAAGTGTGTGCATCTGCTGAATTCAGATAACCTTGATCATGCGTATACCGCGTGTTAAAAAAAAAGTATTCCATATTTTGAGACGAGGTAGTATGCACCAAAACAAGAAAGCAATTGTAATAAACACGGGTCCTAAAACCCATTTAACATGTCGATATTACTTCGACCTGTGAGTTTCATTTGTCTTTGGAAACTGCAGCCAGTCGTTCAGCACCTTTGTTCGGCACTCGCACGAAGTTTGATCGAAGCATTTTTGCTGTCGTTAAAAAATTACTCGTGACTTTTTCTTGTGTCTATACATTTTGCATTACTAAGTGTTGACCCTAAAAAGCATCACATATGTGATATACACCATTGAAATATAAAAAGTCAGCGGTTTTTTTTAATAACGCATGAAGGAGAATATTTAACATTCGTCGTTTCTGGTATTTGTGTTGTATGCGCGTGCGGTGCGTCGAAAGGAAAATAACTAAACTTAAACACATAGAAATGAAATACTTCGAACAGTTGAGTGTCGAAAAATGATGAAGGGATCAAGAAAGGTTTGAGGGACGTGCCCTTAGCCGAAGCAGACATTCTAGGGTGTACCTGTGCCCTTACCGCGAATTCTGGCAGGACAAAGTGATGTCACGGCCCTAATGCATTTTTTTCTATGGCATGAAGCCAGGTAAAGGCCTTTCCTGGTGAATTCGGACACAACCACTGATCACAGAAGACGTGGACCGGCTTTCGCTTTTTGAGCATGTCCCACCATTTAGCCCACAATTTGCCAACCCTACTGTCAAAATTACGTGTTCAAACATCGATGTGGATGATCCTGTCTGCGTTTTGTTTTTTCCGGTGTTATTTTGCCCTTATTAAAAGATTATTTATCGTAACCGTGTTGCATAAATACGTTTTCAGAAGAAGTGTACGTACAGGCTGCATTACAAAACATTTATTTGTGCAAACTGCGAGCTAACCTCAGTCAAAGCAACGTAGAGACTTGACAGTTGGTTAGTGAGCAGCTTTCATGCAGGCTCAAACAAGTGTTCTCTGTACGCTGAAAAACAAGCGAATTATCACTGATTATTTCAATGACTTAACGCTACTGAAGTAAACATTATTTATACTTATTTAAAGTGATTTCCAATGCACTGGGACGTTGGGTATCAGTTCATTCTGGTTTTTCGGCCGACAGCAGCGTCGCACTAACATAGACTTAAGATGAAGTAGACAGAATTTTCGTCTTCTGCTCATGTACACGACATTGACCTACCCCAACCCAATACAGCTGTCAAAGTCTTATTGTCAGCAGTAATAAGCGTGTTTGTTTATATCATAATTTTTTAAAATACAAGAACATTTATATGAAAAAAAAATTGTTTTTCCAGTTTGAATTTAACCAAACTACTTAAAAAATTTGTTACAGGAAGTATACAAACATCTCAAAGTACTTGTTTACATAAACCATTATCTAACCACGTCGTTTATGATAGTCTTGTTAGCAGAAAAGCAGTTCAATGTTGAGTCACGGAGAATTGTTTTACGCAGCTAGCGTGATCACTCTACCCCATATTCACTCTGCGCGTAGTAATCAACTGATCATAATGACTTTTGAAAGCCGTGCTTATGATCTACTTTTATACCCATTTTGTATTCCTTCGCTATATGTAAAATTAACATTGCCATGGGCCTTATCCCTTTATTCATGCGCCGATCAATTGAAAATGTGGAATGTCAACGTATATACAGCTAGATGTAAAGACTTTTTTCAAAAGATGATTTTTGTAAAATGCTCAATTTACGAGAATCAGCTTAACAGCTCCAGTAAATGGAATATTAATTCTATTTTATACACAGAAGCTAAAATATATATCTTATTCTTCTCGGTAAGGAATCGGATAGATTCTTATTAATGTAGACATATACTCTCCATTTTGAATTGACGTACCTCTCCTCATAACTGATCTCCCAGACTTGGTGTAAAAACTTGAAATTTATTACGACACGCGGGACCAGTCAACGAAAATTTCGAAAGTTTACATATTGTTTCACTTACATACATATTTTTTTTTGCGTGATAAAAAAATTTAATGAACAAAGAGGTAAACGTGTATTATGGTTACATGAGAAAGGAAAAAATGGATTTTGATACAACTGTTACGATATTCTCGGTACGTTAACACCATCCGGTTTTGAAATATTGAGACTGGATCAATTTAAATAAGTTCAAGACGGTGGGGCCCATTCGCCACGTGGAAATTCACTGGAACTCGTTTGGAGCGGAGATGTAAAAGGTGTCCCTGTTCAGCCGGTTGGAACTGAACCGGTGACCAACAGAAACACGAGCCAGAAGCTACTGCATGACGCATGTCGTAACGCAAACGAACTGACGTGAGTAACCAACCTTACAATGTAAGTTGAATACGTCTTAATTTTTTTTCTCCGCGCACGAAGGTAGCAAAAGCGTCTTTATTAGGAGCCAGTTTTGAAGGTAATCGCCTATTTAACTCCTGACCGACCGATAAATCTCTCAGCTGATTAGCAGACAGCGGCCTGATTATGGCTCATGTGTTGCAACAGAACTGTGCAACTTCTTCCCTTCTCCTGAAACTTTCGGCGCAGATCAGTTTAGAGAGAAAGAGACGATGAACATGCCGAGAGGCAATGTTACCATAATTTTGTGAAATGTTGACTAAACAGTAATTTTTTTGATTAGTTAAATGGGGAATTTTCCTCCTATAAATATAATGAAAAATATGCAATCACAGGCTAGAAAGACAGTTTGATATATTGCTCGCGAAGGCACGATTTCTTTCTTTTTGAAATCCTAGCGGACGGCCGAAACATTATCAACACATCAGTTTTGTTTATTCATTAAATACCATGCAATAAAATAATAAATTTTTAATTCGGGTATTTAAATAACAAACTAAACAAAAATTTTCCTGGCGTTTGCAAATGTTTGTAAATTTACGATGCCCAAGATAACATAATGATAGAAGTCCAATTAAAAGAACAACATAAATTTAAAATTAGGGACACTGGCTTCACAACGCATGCAATCATAGCCCACTTCTAAAAGCCCGCATGACTTTAAATATTTCCTCAAGTTGAAACAAATAATATACGTGTTAGTGACATCCCCATAAATAAAATATTTTAATTAAGTTATTACGGTTAGACCGGAAGCTGAGTTAACATGGTGTTCTGTTATTCTGTTTTAAATTAAAATCCAAGTCTAAAATAATAAGTATATTTCTATACAACGTATTAATTTCTAATGTATCCATAAATACATACACCATGCGATAAATTACTTTGTTTTATTACCACTCTGTCATATCCTTAACCATTTAACAATTGTTAAGAAAAAAAAATTTCTCATGTCAATTTGGTTATAAATATGTGAAAATTCGCGTGTATAATATTTTAGAAGATAAGCACCGGAATATGTTTTAATTGTGACTTACGTAAGTTTGGTTAGATACATATGGTATTATTTAATACCATTATTTTTCTCTGCGTTTACAAATCCTAAAGAGACTGACTACACATGTTATGATACATTTAAGTTGGCTTTTTGTCCAGTATACATAATGACGTCAGCTATAAACAATTCAAGTTTACTGTACACTTTCAAAATCAAACAATGAAGAAAGTAATTTCCTGACTGTAATTAATAAACTTAAACATAAACATTTACTCGATCACTCCGACTTAAGTTAGACAGAAATTAGGTAAAGTAGGTTTTATTTCATAGTCTTAAATTGAGAAAAATATTGAAATTAATGGTAGGTTACATTTTAATTTATACTTCATATACCAGAGTAATAAATACCACAATAGCAACGTACATTATGCTTTTAAATATTTACTGCCTCAAACGTTTGAAACATATACTTCTGGCATGCAATTAAACTACGTTTCGTTTAAGTTATGATTATACTGCTTACTATAAATTAATGGATACCTCCCTGTTTTCGGACGTATAATTTATTTCCTACTTATTCCGCTTAAATAACGGAAACGTCCTTTAATATATTACTGCGAACAAGTGGTAATTGTTATCATTAGAAAATCTATCGGTACGTCAAGAAACCTCTTCATTAAAAATAAGTTGTATTGTGCATCACAACAATAGTTACTGTACTATGAATTTTGCGTAAGCAAAAGATCGCAGATGGAAAGATATTATTCTCACCGTTATGTACATTCAATACAACGTATCGCAGCGAAGAGTCAGGATTATAAACACTCTGTGAAGTTTTTATGACACAAATAACTTTCACGACTTCACGAGCGATTAATTTTAGTTTACCGCAGCTGAAGAAAACGGATGGACCGAATGCTTCTATCAGCGTGAGGCTAATACCTGTGAAATGTAATTTATGAGTTAATTTACGAAACAGTGCATCCCAATGAGGTGGAAAGTGATTAATGAAACACGCTAACGTAATTAACGGCGACCATCCGGAAGAGACATCATACTAATGGATGAATCGACAGGTATACATTATCGTTTGTGGCTGTGGTCTTGGACAAGATTCCATTAAGTATGACCCCCACTAATTAAATTCTGTAACGGTGAATCCAAGAGTCACAATTAGTGGCCACGATGCATTCCGCGGTGAATGCATTATGTCAGGTAATTTGTTTACATATTTTGTTGATTCCTTTTGCTGACTTCTGATGCATAGCATCCTCTTGAATTTCACGTATTGCCATTATAAAGCGCGGGCATACCAAAGGAGACGTATTTTCGTTACGCATTTGTTTCTGGTTACATGAGAAGCATAAACCCGTGATATACTTTATGAATGCAAACTACAGGTTGTCACCCTGCGCGAACGATTTACAAAACCACATTTTGCAACCAAAGTTAAGAAAAATTGCTTTTTAAGTGAAGACGTTTATAAACATAAAAAAAAACAATAATTAAATTAAGAAGTTAAAACATTTTTTACTTTGCGTATTTTTTCCAACTGAGTCACGTCCCATTAACATACAGAACATATTTGTGGGCTGACTTTACGTCTTTTGGGGCACATTTAGTAAAATGAGAGGAATGTAATGCTGACTTTCAATAAAAATGTGATACATCTTCCCTTTACTGTAGATAAGTGTTAAGATGCTATAGTAGTATATAATTAACTGGGTATATCCATTGAATTATAAAACATTTTAGGGTGCTTAGT
Source organism: Clitarchus hookeri (assembly GCA_002778355.1). Taxonomy (NCBI): domain Eukaryota; kingdom Metazoa; phylum Arthropoda; class Insecta; order Phasmatodea; family Phasmatidae; genus Clitarchus; species Clitarchus hookeri. The sequence goes on from NQII01001677.1 coordinate 23,544, forward strand.
TCACTTCAAAGAAAAGTTTGGCAAGTGTCTTTCTCAAGTAGTGGTTGCCGCCAGTTTTAGCTCAGTTTGAAGCTGATTGTCTTTCTCTAAGTACCACAGCTGAAAGAAAGGTCTGCTGAAGAACAAAATGCCTACCATTGAGGGGCTGAATCCGTAATAAGAAATAAGACCCACGCCTAGAACAGTTCGTCCTTTTGCTACCCCAAACGATGAACTTGCATCCCACTCAAAAATTACACGCGTACAAATATTATCCGGTGACGTAGCACAAAAAGGTAACGTAAGCTGGCCGCAACTAAAATTTAAACTACGTCACACACGAACGCGCAAAATCGGGTTTTCCACTTCATCCTTCTTCGGAAAATGGCAAGCGAAACCTAAAGGTCCTGTCTTGCACCACAAGTTCGACGCGCGCGACAGTCTAAGCAAAGTGTTTATTTCAGAAAAAAAGTTCCGCGGTAAGGAGGTATTTAGCAAATGAGGGGATGGGAGAAGTGAAAATTCAATCCTCTTGCACACTTGGAGAACACGTTTTTTTCAAGTTGGCATGCATTGCTCGGAAAATCTTCACTTGTTCTGATTTGGCATGCAGAAATGTTTACCCATTACTGGAAGTGGTGTTTGGTGTTTTGTACCGACGGAAACAAACAAAAAAAAAGTGATATTCTAACAACTGCTGTGTTGTAACTAAACTTTATGCAGTAGTAAAAATACTTTTAAATACAAGTTTAGTTATTTTTATTGCGGGCGGAATTGCCTTTTTTTTACAGCGAAACACTGAGAGTCAACATTACCCGAACTGAAAGTATTGTATCGCAGATTACGAAATGGCGAAATGCTCTAAATTTTTTGAACCAACTAAAAATATTTTGGAAATCTCAGATTTTGCTGCAACACAAAAAAAGCTTTGAGATGTCGTTCCCTGAAATACTGTCTCGTCTATTAAAAAAAATCTCGGACAGAATGTAATATTTTACAGAATGTTTGATCACTCTTACACAGCAAAAATGATTGTGATTTGAAGAGGCATATTCTTATGTTGGCTGCTCACGGTTAACTGAGCGCTTTTGAAAGCCCAGTCAATATACAGTTGACGGGCAGTGACTTTTCTTAAAGGTTAATTTCAAAAGTGCTGCCTTCACCGTGAACTGCTGTAGAACCAAAACTTTTGTTTATTCACATTATCATCTTTTATAAATGCATAGCGTTGGTTCACCTTCAAGTATTACTTGTGTGGATGACGGCATGAGTACCTATGATACGTCGCTACAGAGATCTAGTAAGAGCCGGTAAAACTCAAGTGTTCACAACTTCTGGGCATGCAGCTCTCGCTGAAGGCTTTATGGCTATGCGAGTCCCGCCCCGAGAAAAAAAATTTCGGCGAACAAAATAAAATTTGTCTGACGCAACCATTTTAATTGTTTGTTTATGGGGCGATTACACATTTTGTTATTAAAACCAATTTATTATGTTGTCCTAATTTGGTTGATCCAGACGTTTAAGATTTGCTTGGTGCGCCTCAAGATATGTACGCGTGTGGGGTCATGACAATTTCATTCAAACCACTAAAAAATATAAATGCATGGCCGAGACTCAAATTTGAAACATCTGAATCTGAAAGCTGCAACTGAAAGCTGTACGACCTAGCGATCTCGGTAAACGTGACAAATTATGTAGACGCTGAAATTGCTTGTATCTACCAGTGTTAAGAATGACTAAATAAACTAACAAGAGCTGCTTTTATATTAATTGCTTGAGAAATCAAAAAAAAATTTCGATCTAAAAATTTTATTTGAGGCAAATTACGATTTCTATACAGCCGACAAAATAAATGCAGGTACTGCACCACAAATCCTGCAATAGTAAGCCTAATTTAATATTCTTCCAGCTATCCATATTTTATCACTCCAAACACATTATTAAATTGACTATAAAATAATGTTTGCAATGTGTAAGGCAACAAAATAAATTAGTTGAACGTACTTTCAAAATGGTTGTATGCATAAAATGCAAGTAAATGATATCGGAACAACTAAATAGGTGTTCGGTTCAAAAAATTATTTTTAAATACTTCCATTTAATTCAAGGTAATGAATGCAGATATTTTGAGCAAGAGCATATTAGTTCTGTGAAGAAAATGATTCTCAGTAAGTATAGTTTGTACCCACAACTTTTTTTCTCAGTGTGGAAAGATACATTTTTTTAAAATATAAGTTTTATAAAAAATAATATGGGGTGCTTAGTTGAGCTGAGAACAGGCGTAACATTTTAATATTTAATATCAAGTTCTTAGCTTGAAAACCTAAATCTTAGGCGCTTATCATAACCAATTAAAAATATCGTATCTTGATTGATTTCCACTTTAATGATTTAGGAAATTTTTCTGACTGCTATTTCTCAAGGGATTTTTGTAAAATATCAAATAAATTACGGTTTAATTAATTTTTCAGATAATCTCTATGTGCTACGAAACATACGTTCACAATAGTCCTACTTTGTAATAGCCCTCTAGCACATTACACCTTAACACAATGAACCCTTACTCAGAATTGCTAAACTGTTATACTTAACAATTTTATTTTTAAAAATGCATGATTTGAATACATTACTACAACCTTAAAACATGGTCAGAATAAGAGCATTAATATTTTTGTAAAATAATCAAGTAAACCGTGTATCGTCATTAATAAAAAAAACTCGTGGTTTTCGACAGTTGTAATGGGAAAACAGCAGTTCAAATTTGTCTGTGCGCAGCTGATATGTGCACACTACGGCCGTATTATCTCCTTGGACTCTGCTCTCGGCCCGGTCGCTGGGTGCGGTCGTTCTCGGGCAGCCGCGGCTCATCGTGCCGACAACTGGCGCGAGTTACCGACGGCGCTTTCTTCTTAAAGGCTGTTCACGATGAAGTGAGCACTTTTGATATCAACCTTAGAAAAAAAGTCACTGCTCCTACCTACGTATATTTTAACGGGCGCACTGAGTGGCATGCGCCCAGTAAAGTTGGTAACGATGGTCGGAAAGAAGTTCAATATCTTAACGTCGAATAAAAAGTGTTAGGTAAACATTTGTGATAACGTTAATTATTTTTTTCGTTTTCTGTGTTTTTAATGCATCTAAATGTCAAAATAAGCAGATTTGTAAGATATTTACTTTTTTATAATAATCTCACAGTTTCACTTGACCGACGCATGAATAGTGACTCGGCCAAAAGTAGTTTCAATTTTACATAAGGTGAAAGAGTACACAATGTGAACACAAGTAGATATTAAGCAGGGTTTTCAAAAGTGTTCAGTTTACCGTGAACAGCCTATACCATACTTCATGTCCAGGCTCCAGCCGCAGGAAGACATTTTGAAAAAAAAATCTGAAATTGTTGTGGTATTTTCACACTTTTTGAATAAAACATCTGGGCTGTGTCCGAATTCACCCAACATGTCCCTGTACCTGGCATCNTAGTTTCAATTTTACATAAGGTGAAAGAGTACACAATGTGAACACAAGTAGATATTAAGCAGGGTTTTCAAAAGTGTTCAGTTTACCGTGAACAGCCTATACCATACTTCATGTCCAGGCTCCAGCCGCAGGAAGACATTTTGAAAAAAAAATATGAAATTGTCGTGGTATTTTCACACTTTTTGAATAAAACATCTGGGCTGTGTCCGAATTCACCCAACATGTCCCTGTACCTGGCATCGTGTCCTAGAAAAAAAGTGCATCGAGGCTGTGATATCGCAGTGTCGCTGTCCGAACCTGCACCCTTGAATGTTCCTTTCAGCGAAGGGCACGAGCGACGTCCCCTCCATGTAACTTTCCTATAAGTTTTGTTTCTCATTTGTTTGTCTCAGTTTTGCAGCTTCTTCCCGTCATTTGCTTGACACTGTTGTTAGTACACAAACCGAGTCAACATTAGAAAGTGCGTTTAATCAATTGGTTTTTCACGTTCTATATGCGCTGCAAATCGCGAAACGAAGACGGGTGTTCGAAATCATACCCGCTTAGTCAAGAAGGGATCAAGGGGATGTGGGGAATTGTGGGTACTGAAGGGATCAAGGACAAGTGAACAAGGATATGTTGCAGTGAATTCTAACACAACCTTGGAAAATCATCCCATGTGTTACATGTTTGATAGTTTCCTGACTAAATCATATATCACATGCGTTATATATTTCCGGTAACATTGACATACTTGTTTTGGTTAAATAAAACTTTTCTTAATATTTAATATGCAAATTGTAATATTTATTTCACAGTATATATGAATTATAAGCAAAGAGAGAAGATGTATGCCGGTAATTTTCAGTAGGAAATAGATCTTTTGTAGAATATTAGTAAATAGTTTTTTTTTTAAAATAGCATTATGTGTAAAGTAAATTTTTTCCAGTTCCATATTTAGTTTTTCAGAAATGCAGTGTTGGAAACACTGTTGCTATGTACAAAAATATTAATTATTTCTTGTCTGTGCAGCACACAAATTTTGTGCGTCGTTATCTCCTAGTAGTTTTTTTCCAGCTCGTACACGTTTAGGTTATACGTGGCGGAAGAATACTTAGAGAGTAGCCCGAATGTAGATCTTCAGCTGGGAGTAATTACTCATATACTGTAGGCCACATCTCGATCACGTAGACTAAAGATGTCTTCTGCGCATGTACCCAACATTGACCAACGCCAAAACAGTACAACTGTGAAAATCACATGATCTACATTGATGAAAGGGTTTGTTTTTATCTTAATTTTCAAAAGACACATTCATGCGAACAAAATTATTTTACCGATTTCAAATTAATCTAACTGCATTAAAAACCGGTTAGATGAAGTATACAAACATCTCCAAGCATTTGTTTATACAAACAGTGTTCTAACCTCAAATCCTATATACGTCATTTGTGATAGTCATGTTGGCAGAAAAGCAGTCTAGAGTTGGGCCACGGAGATTTGTTATGGGCAGCTAGCGTGATTACTCTACCCCATATTCACTCTACGGTTGATCAGTTATACACAGAAAGACGAAAAACGGCACACAACACACACACATGCACGCACACACCTACCGACGATCACGCAGGTCTCCGAACCACGTGCTCTTTAACCAAGGATGTGTAAAAAAGTTAACATAATAATTTAAAAATGGCTTAGTCTTCAAAAGCTAAATTAAAATAATTATTGCAAAAATGGTTGGACCGGGGAGGGGGGACTGCCACCCTTCTCCCCTTCGAGAATCGCTGCAAATGTCAATTTTATTTTAATTAGGCGTCAAAACAGGACAATAATAATCACAATGCGCTGTCGAAACAACTGCGAGAGCTCCGATTATTATTCGTCATATCATTTTCCAATACCAATATGAAAGTTTTTCTAAGTTTACTTCAGAAGTGCCTACTTCATATGAAATAGCTATACCAAAAAAAAACACTTGACTGAATAAAAAGTGAGAAGAGCAGCGGAACTGAGTTTCGATAACCAACAAAACGCGGTGTTAAATGGAACAAACCTTTTTGTCAAAACAAAAAAATAAACTTTTTTTATATACAACCCTTTTTGCTGAAACATCTGTCTTAATTTGTTCACCACTATTCAAACAAATTTTTCTCGTATCAGAAAAGAAATTATGCCCGTCAACAGTCATGATACGTAAATTATCCTTCATAATTAATACACTTTAATTTTCGTAAAACATTTTACATCATTTGTCTGTTTCGTTAACTTTCAAAATACGTACAAACAATTACCACAGGAAGGTGGTATGTAAGCCTTTAAATACCAATTTGAATGGAAAATATTAGTGTGTACTTGATGTAACAAAAAATTGAAACAGAGTCCTAAAGAACTAGAGCTTGCAGTCGTGATTTATAAAAATTACCTAAAATCATTGACAAACTAAACTGTTATGCAGGGTATGAAACACCTAGATAATCCAAGAAAAATTGTAGTAGGTGGATTCTCAGAAAGCAAGAACTTCTCGTTGTACCATGCCCGGAATATATAAATAATATGTACAAATCTAAAGTAGCGAAATTAGCTTGAAAAAGGAAACAAATATGTCAAGTGAATAAACTGGTGCACTTTATTTCCTGTGCAGCAGAATATCTGCATGAACTTCTGAGATGGTGGTTGTTACATAATAATAGTAATAATATCGATAATAATGGCCGCGAAAACTAAAAGGAAGAAATACTACACACCTAAAAAAAAGTTTGGCACCAGCTGTAATTTGATTGTTCATGAAGGATGTTTGCTCGGACAGTAGGTGAATTAAAGGCTGTTCAAAGCAAAGTGAGGACTTTTGAAATCAACCTTTGAAAAATGCCACTGTCCCTACCTGCGTGTATTTTTTACGAGCAGACATAGTGGTATGAACCCAGCAAAGTTGGTAACGACGCATGGAAGGAAAGTAGTTCCATTTATCAACGTTGAATTTAAAGTGTTCGGTAAACACTTGTCAATACTACAACAATTTATTTTTCTATGCCATTTTTAAATTAAAATAAGTGTATAAATTATAAAATTTGTAGAATGTTAATTTTATAATAGTTTTACATTTTCTCTTTACTGATGCATGAATAAAGTGACCAGGTCAACGGAAATGTTGATTTTACATAAAGCGGAAGGACACACAATGTTCTTAAAAGTAAATCCTAAGCAGGGCTTTCAAAGGTGTTTATTTTACAGTGAAAAACCCATACAAAGAAACATCGGAATGATAGGCTTGGTATTCAGCACAGACAGCGTCTGTTGTCATCCCATACTTTCTCTTGGACCGTGAATAACAGAGTAAGTTTATTAGAAATCCCGGTGGTGCAGAACGTTCTTGAGGTGTGTATTTTGGGCATAAATACGGGTATAGGTTGTACGCGGTAAAATGGAAACTCTTGAAACTAGCCGTTAAAAAATTCACTGATCCTACCTGCATATATTTTAACGGGTATGCTGACTGGCATGTGCTCAGTAATGTTGGCAACGACTGAGGGAAAATAGTTCCGTGCTCTAACGTCAAATTAAAAGTGTTAGGTAAACATCTGTGAATAGCAAAATAGTAATATTTTGCTTTTTTTAAAATGCATGTAAGTGTAAGAAATAGCATATTTGTAAAACATTAACTTTTCTAATAATTTCATAGTTTTACTTGACCGACGTATAAATAAAGTGATAAGGCGCAAGGCAATGTTAATTTCTATATATGCTGTAGGAATACACAATGTGCATACAAATATATCTTAAGCTGCGCTTTTTAAAGTGCTCAGTTTACCGTGAACAGTATTTACAAATATCTCATGTCGATACCCGCCAGTCTTTCACATCGGGGCTTACTCTGAGCAACGACTGCAAGAAAAGCCGACATAATAATGATATTGATTAAAATATCTCAGAAGAAACGTCAGTCAGCAACAGAGAAGCATACAAGTCTAGAATCAACAACACCAAGATTATACAAAAAAAAAAAAAAAAATTAGGCCCCGGACCCAAACACCGTGGACGGGAGAGATGAGGAGAATGCAGAGTGAAAGAACGAGGGAGTAATGGGCGAAAATTAAAGTCTGAAAGTAGCTGAAACCAAATTAATGTGGTCCACAGTCGGCCTGAACGAAAATAAGAAGAAATGTTAAAATTAATTGTCGCACAAAATCACTGTTAGAGACATAAATTAAAACAATCATATTCAGTGCAAATTTACTGTAAATAATTTTCTTCAGAAAAAGAAAATCCGTATTCATTAACAAATTAATTTACAAAGATAGTATCTCGAGACAAAATAAAATTATTGTAGAGGAAGGTAGCAGCAAAAACAAAAAAAAAAAAAAAAAAAAAAAAAAATTATTTAATGACGAAGCTAAGGGAAATATTAGGCCCTACCAGTTGTTTGACCCTCAAAAAAGTTAAATTGCCAAATATTCAATATTTGACAACCTTTCATCCTATTTTATTTTATTGGTTGTGATAAACGTTTATTTGGACTGTGGAAAGATTCGCGGGTTTGTGAGCTAACAACTGCGTGTTTGATGTTAACGGAACCTTGCGTATAGTAGAAAGTAAAACTTGGAGAACAAAAATACTACATGAAACTAAATTCTTAATTTAAAACCACTATAATTAGAATATGAAGTTTGCTTGTGAAAAAAATAATTCGCATGCAAGAGATATCCACACTTCTCCAAATAAACAAAACATCATTAAGTCTCACACGTATTCGTAATAGTGCTTCTCCGTACAATGCTCAAACTAAGGCTAACATACTGCGAAACTTTTCTTATGATTTTAAACGATATGTATCAAAGTCTAGTCGAGTCCGACTAAATAATGTGATTTCGCAGTGATTTGCCATAATTGCTCCGACTGATGAAAATGAGCGAGATCCATCAGCCACTTCGAAAATTTCAAAAGCTTGTGCCTAGAATCGAAACCCAGGTCTCCCAATTAATAGACAAATAGACAACAGCGTCAGGTAAAAGCATAAATAAGAGCCTACAATATATGGTTATAAAAATACTGTATAATATACACCGTAATAAAGTTTTATACCATTCAAATTTCTTAAGTTTGTTTTTGGAAAAGGCGAATATGCGTGCCAAGAACGTTTCAGAATAATATGTATTGAAGCGTTTTCACTTTCCCTATAATGTTATGCTTGAGATAGAAGGCTGTGTTACATTCATAGAAAACTATATAAAAACACTTTTTAAAAGATTCGTTTCTTTTTATGAAAAACAAATTATGTTCACAGGCACCCTAAAGTAACAAAAATTTTAATATTTATAATATTTCATAATCTCTCAACACCTAGGTGAAAAAAGTTCTGAGACATAAACTGTTGCGAAGTAAGTACCAGGCAAAAACATACATATTCTTCATTGTGTCTGTTCTATAAAGTTTTTAAGCGAAATACATTATGGCAGAATTTTATCCAACCTTACATTTGGTCCACATCAGCGAGTCGTACTTTGTAAGTGGTAAATATTTCTACTGGTACCAAAAGTGTTTATTAGGGTACTGGCAAAATCACAGTAAAACTCATCGTAAAAAATCTTTATACTGGCGATTTTATAGGGGTACTTAAACTAAACTAATGAGCTTACATTTGGTGTGACCATAAACCAATGCCTTGTCAGAAATCTGGAATTATGCCAATTGCAAAGACAGTAATATTCGTTAGTGTTACCCTAATTTTTAATAGGAAATGGTTACGTTTGATGTGTATTATTGTACGTAAAATTTTTTGATCGTTCCTTGATTGTATGATTCGGATCACTTTCGGCCCAGATGTTCTAATAGGAAATAATTAATATGTAATTCGCGTATCCAAAACACGACGTAATCAAGTTACCAAAACCATGTATCATAGGGCTCCTAGCTCATAGGCAGCGTAAAGAGACAAACGACATATTACAGCTATTACCAACCTAACAGGCTTAAGTTACCTCTAAACAGTTTCATTTGTCATGTTAAACACGTGCCGAGAGATTTCAGGCAGTTTCAGACATTCTTTTCGGGACAGTAATGTAAGACATTTGCCAACACACAACCCCGGAGAAACTCTCTTCTGCTGCTAACGATATTGTTTCCATAGCAACTGCTGTGTTGGCGGTCTAAGTACGCAAGTCGTCAAGGAGAAGATCATTGTGCTTGTACTATACTACATCTTCCGTACCAGTTTTCGTCTGCAATGCACGAAATAAATTTTTCACCGTACATTTTTTAATCCAATGTTAACCGCGAAATTACAGCTAGTTCAAACGTTTAAAATAAACTTTTGAAAAGAAAAAAGTTTTTTTTTCTCGTAACTGCTGATGCGAATACTTCCGTAACAGTTGGTGGCGACGTAGGAAAAATAGCTCAACGTATAATTTTCGTATCAAAGGTATAATGATTATACTTGTAGACATTGTGTACATGTATATGTATTATTTTTTAAGTTAGTTTCCATTGCGTAAGCACAAGAACGGCATAGCAGTAACATATTTTCACCTTTACCGACTTACGAAAACTCACCAGGCTCACATAAATTTTAATTTTACATGTGGCGGACGGATACAAAACAGTAAGCAAAGTAGATCCCTAACATGGTTTTCTAAACGGCTCAATGAACCGTGAACAGGCAAATGTGTAACCTCGACTAGGAAATTACATGTTGGTACTCTAAGCGTAGCTTCTTTAGACAACCTACTTATTACGTTGCTGTTAAACATGCACACTGATTGCCCACGCAGATATCGCACTGCAGGTAGTCAAGAGTTAGCTTACCTTCTCCCCCCCCCCTCTTTTCAATCTTCAGCAAACGCGACAGTTGTCTTTAAACGGAACTGGTTTCATGAACCAGAGGAGGTGGAAAAGAAGAAGGAGAAGGAAAATAATGTACATACCAATTTTCTCATTAAACGTCTGAAAGTGATATCCCATCACACCACTTACAAAATTCTAGCCCAAATGTGGGCTATAAAATCTTTGCCCCATCTGGCGTCTCAGCATTATCTTAAAAATTACGGCTTAAAAAAAAATTTGTAAGGTTTTTTTTTTTCAGTAGCTGGTTTATACGATCGCGCGAAAATCTTAAAAATCATGATCTTCG
>NQII01001677.1:34201-87373 GCA_002778355.1 Clitarchus hookeri
TGTTTACGGGGCAAGCCGCGACAATTAAATTAAACGGTTATTGCGACGGGCTTATCATCGAAACATCTAGCCCTGTAAAGGTCTCCGCCCAAACCCCCCTCTCCAAATCTCCTCAACCCCCCTCCCCCCTTGACAAATCATCGTGGCGTGGCTCGTCCGAAGGGGGCGATACCCATCGACCGTGAACGCCACTCGACTGTGGAAAAAACACTTTGCGCGCGATAGCGCACGAACGCAAGTATACTTCGTTACGGAGTACTTAACCCTTTCGTACCCGGACGACCGACAACATGTTGCACAGGAAAATTATATTTGACCGGTACTGTACTTTGCGAAACTCAGTGCCCAGTGATCTTCCCGGTGGGTAACTGATTCCTAAGCCGTTCTACTGTGCTACGTTAAGACTGGTTCACATCACTGACCACCAAGCACAATGACTATACTCTACTCGCGGTTTCTTCACATTTGGCGAAACAAACCTTTGTAAACCCACCCCTTATTTTTGGCTAAATTGAACTTTTACATACATTTTTATGTATAATTTATAATATTTTATTTATAATAAATATTAATAAAGACAGCGAGACTGGTAATGCCTAGTAAGAAATAGTTCTTATGCAAAATTGTGTTACTTTGAGTGCACATGAATGCGGTGCGGTGTCCCTTTGGTGTAATTTTATAGACTCGGTTAAACTTTGTTTGCACGAGGAGGAGAAATATCCTGGAAGTGGAATTTCAGCAGAGCTTCAGAAAAGTGCGAAGAAACCGTGAATTAACTATACAGATTATTGGTTGTGATAACGTAACAAGTTCTTTGCCAGGTTGAGTACAGCACGTATCAAAAAATGTCTAATCTGCAGCACTAGAAATGAGAAATTAGTGTGGGAATAAAAGGTTGAGGAGAATCTTCCCTCGCCGTGTTTAATTATTGAATTTTTAGCTTTATCATATTTAAAAAAAAAAATTCTGGAAGTATCTATATACCCAACTAGATATCGACCTCACACAACAGTATAGGCGTAACGACTGAACGACGAACTCATTTTTGTCACAATATTGACTTCGCCCAATCTTGGCAGAAATAAAATAGTGGCGTGATTGTGAGTTCTTAGTTCCCCCTTTGGGTCACCCACTAGTGCCACTGAAATTTGAGATAGTAGGTCCTACCACGGGCGATCAGATAGCCCCCCCCCCTTCCCGGAGGTTGGATTCGTGGTGGCAGTGGTTGAAACGTGGCAATCTGAAGGAGGCCTGGCCCTGAGGAGGGTCGAGGCAGTGAGTGGTGACACAGCCCCGGCGCTGTCCTGGAGATACAGCGGAGGCTGGGTGGTGCCTCGTGAGGACCACGGGTCCTCTGAAATGGTTGTTTCTAACGCGCGTGAAATTTGGAATTTATGCAACCTCCCTCGCCTAAAGCTGCTTTTTTTTTTTTTTAAGTAGATCAGCACATTGGACGCACATGTAATATTTTCATGGAAAAAACGCGAATTTAAAATACTCTGCAACGCTGTTCAGGCGCTAGGTATTGGATTCTTAGTTTTTATATCTTGTTTATATTTTAAAAAAAATAAATAAAAATATTCGGAAATACATCTTTATGCAACTCGCTATCGGTAGGGACAGGGAAATTTCGCGGGTTCGACGACCTGCAGGCTAGACTCCACTGTCTTAATTAGTTTCGAGCATCAGCTGTTTGTTTATTGGCTGTTACCCCAGTGAGTAGCCATTTTTTTTTTACCACAGACCCGGTGACACGGGATTCGGTACTTGTCTCCTTGCAGGTCTGTTATTGGCTCAGAGCTCGCCTGGGAGTGTCTCATAAACTGTAATTCAGCTGAAAATACGATACAAATGTACACGTGTTTGAAGCTTAGCTTGTCCTAATATTAGTTCGCGGATTTTCCGGTCTCTAGCTATTGCCCTTACACAGTAGCGCGAACATAAACGACTGAAATACGAACTCGAATTTACGTCACTAAATTCTGGCAGAATTGATATCGTGACGTAATTATGAGATCGTAGTTCAGTCGCTGCTGATAAGGTCAATAGCTACCCACATAGCACAGGATGTCCTACTTAGATCCGCAATATTTAAAAGTCATATAAGTCCTACAGAGAATCTCTAATGTATATACGTAGGCCCCTACCTTGGATATCCAGTAGTAGATACCAGTGTGTACCACTTTCTGGATATCCATTAGATATTACAAAACCACCGATGGCCATTACTTCAAGTAAGTGGCAACATATAAAAATGTATATAGGACATCCGAAATATCTAAATCACATTTTGGATGCTAGGCGGACATTTGGATATCTATTGGTAGTATTTGAATGTAACTTTGCTAATCTTGGAAGTACTTGGATATCCTGAATGTCCGAGAGTAACACCTGTTAGATATTCTTCGGATGTCTCTGTGCTATATAGGTAGTTGGGTGTAGTGGTACTTTATGGTTTCCTTTTTTTTTAAATATTAAAAAAAAAACAAGAAAAACCAATAATCTAATATTGCGAGAAAGGTCTTCCGTAAGCATTATGTGGCATGGGCTGTTCATGATAAACTGAGTACTTTCGAAAGCTCTGCCAAAGATCTATATGCATGTAAATAGAGTATTCTTCCACCATATCTAAAATTAACATTGCCGTGAGCCTGACCACTTTATTCATACGCCAGTCAAAGGAAACTGTGAGATAATTAGAACATTAAACATAATACAAATGCGCTAATTATCACACTTTATGTATTAATAAAAAAAAAAGACAGAAAAAGTAATAATTTCAGTATTCAGAAATGTCTAACGACCACTTTTATTTCAACGTCACTGCTTGAAATTACTTTCCCTCCGTCGTCACCAACTTCACTGGGGAGCATGCCAGTCGGCGTGCACGTTAAAACACACGCTGTCAGGGGCAGTGACATTTCCCGAAGGTTTTTATTTAAAAACCGCTCACTTTAGCTTGAACAGCCTTCACAAACAGCGAACAAGCGCCAACGTACCTACTGTACCTCTCTTCGAAAGCTTCTCGGGCGCCAGGCGAATAAATTGAAGCGAAGATAGTGCCGTCGATCCGCCATCCGGCGCAGAGCGGCGCTGCCGTCGCATACATTCCGCGGTCGTTCACCCCGGACCCCGGGATTCGAGCGGCAGGAGAAAAATAATAACAAGAACATAAAAAAAAGGGGCACTGGAAAACTCGCTCGCAGTAAATAACGTGCAGCCGTCGCGATGTTGCTGAGCTGCTATCGGTGACACTGACTTACGAGGGGGTGTTGGCTTATTCACTGCTTTGCAGAGTGTTTGAAATCCTGTTTTTTTATAGACGAAACTATTAAACCTGCCCTCTGTATGTTTACCTACGTAAAGACATCATACCCCAGGCGAGGAAGGAATGGTACTTTAAAGTTACCACGCATGCTGTAATTATTATTTTGAAGCCCTCCAATATAGTTTAAAAAAGGCTTTATCAGACTGTCGTATCTTAAAGCATACTAGCCGGACATGAGCCTGTATTGAACTTTATTACGGACTTTTCATCAATAGAATGATAGGATCACCGATGAAAGTCCCATAGGTACACGCAGCACTACGAGAACACTGCACTCCAGTTCAGAGTCCTGCGCGTAGCGGCGATGGCGCTCTTGAAAGTTATCTACTGAAAGTACTCAAGAAAGTTATATATTGTTTCTTTTTTTATATAGATTTGGTATTCGAGGTGTGACAGCTAATCATGGCAGTGGACTGTTAGAGATGTGTTTTTATCTTCGTTCGTATAACAATCCTGGTGATGCTGTTAGTTATATTAAACAAATTGATGTAAGTGATATAATATGTTGGAAAACGTTTGCTATACATGAAAGTGTTATAAATCAAACTGCTATTGTTTCTGTAGCTCGAGATCCTGTATTGTTTTCTCATAAAAACATTGAAATTGAAGTTGGGTGACGAAATTTGGATGTTTCGTGAATTAGTTGGTGCTATTGGTGATATTCATATATTAGGATATGTACAATTTGATTATAGTACTTAGATAAAATGTTAACATTATTTTCTGTTATTATTGTTTCACCGTCTATGATCCCTTAAGCAATTTTAAATCAAGCTTTGAAAAATGTCACTGCAAATATAGGCTGTTCACGGTAAACTGAGCACCTTTGAAAGACCTGCTTGAGATCTAATTGTATACACGCTGTGTATTCTTCCGCCTTATGTAAAATATTAATTGCCTTGGGTATCATCACTTTATGCATTCATTGGTCAAGTGAAACTGTAAAAATATTAGAAAATTAAATATCTTATAAATATGCTAATTTTTACACTTAGATGCATTAGAGAAAACGGGAAGAGAAATAAATTATTAAAATTATCACAAAAGTTACCTAACCCTTTTTATTTGACGTTAAGATATGGAACTAGTTTCCCTCCATCGTTACCAACTTTACTGGGCGTATGCCACCCAGTGCACCCGTAAAAAAATATGCAGGTAGGCATGGGCTTCACCAAGACACCAAGAAAACAATTAAGTAGTTGGCAATATTTGGTTCAGATACGAACATGGAATACTTCGTAAAAACTTATCTCTTAAAGATAAACGTCGATAACGGTTCATGTTACAGATGTCAGGAAAAAAAAACCCTTTTTGGTGATAGTAAATTAGACAAGCTGTTCATCTGTGGGCACCGGTAAAATTTGCAAGTTTTCCATGACCTGTAGGCTATTTCTCACAGACGTTTGTTTACCTAGGCGGATAGCAGGAAACTAGTATTAGGACTACATATAGATGGGAGTTTATGTATGTACACATATTCACATACCTAAGAACGTTTCCAAAGTTCGCAATTTGTAAAATTAAATCGTAATATTGTAAATTAAAACAGCGCCGTTAGTTTTCTCTGCCCAAAAATTAATTTAACTGTTCTTACACGTAAACACTCACAAGAAAATAGAGTTTACGCTACGTATATAAAATCACGTGATACTTTTAATTACTAAATTCACTAATGTTGCATTTTAATTTGTTTCAACTTTCCGTCGTCATTGCTTTAAGTGATGTAGTTATTTTACGCACCGCTTCAAAAAAAAATTAATACTGTATTTCGCAGCGCAGGCACTGTGGAGCTGAAAATTAAATTATATTGCATGGAAATTATAATCCTTGTGGCTTTCTCTAAATCACCTGTTTTTTTTTTACGTAAACGTAGAATAACAGGCTGTGACGTGCCTTAGTAAGTACCCTATACCCTTAGCCTACGACACACGAAATTACAGAACGATCAGAACACTGGGCATAAATGACTCCGAAAGTTTGCCGAGAAGTGCGCCGTGTGTAGCAGAAATGGCACCAGTTCAGTAAAAGAAGGTGAATTTCAACCGAAATCTCCCGCCCCACAATTTACCGAGAAGAGGCGGAAGGAAGGTATAGGAAGAGACCGGATGGGTCCCTGCACAACCGTGTCATTTTAAGTTTCGGGGAGTGTCAGAAGTTTGAAATTTCCGGCGATTCCAAAAAGGGATTTTCCGCCCTCTCTTTCTCCCCCTTCCACACCCCTCGTTTCCGTCTTGTGAGCCGCGCAAGGGGGGGNCAGCAACAGATCGCGTACCTGCCTTCAGGTGCCGCGAGGGGGTCAATTATCATCGGCAGCGTGTGTCGAGAATGTTCCACGGCCTGCCGTGTTTCAGCCTCCAGGGAAACCACAACACCGAACCGTAACACGAGAAATTCTTCGGAATATAGTCCATTCGCAGGTTTCTTCACTCTTTTTGAACCAAACCTTTGAAAAATCACCTCATGTATGATGTACTTGGTTTTTTTTTTCTCGCAAATATGTCGCGTATCACAAGCGTTTTTTTACTTCTATTAACATAAAAGTACCTTATTTTTGGTTAAATTGAACTCTTACTTAAATTTTATCTATAAATTACAATATTTAATTCATAACTAACATGAATAAAGACAAAGAGAAAATACGTGTGTTGGTAATGCCTAGTAAGAAATACTGTAATTCTATTGCAAAATGCTACTACGCTGAGTGCGCAAGAATGCGGTCGTTGGCCTTCTGGTGTAATTTTCTAAGCTTCGTTTGCACGAGGCGAAGGAATATCCTGGAAATATAACTTCATCAAGGCTTCGGAAAAGTTGGCGAAAACTTTTAGTTGCCCAACCACTAGAACTGAGCTTCCCAACCTCAGTAGAATAAACCTTTGAACCGTAGAGTGATCACACTAGCTGCGCAAAACCATTCTTCGACGTGAATGGGACACAGGCTACAACACTATTTGATATGCTTGTATATTTCCTCTTTCGAATTCGTAATGCAGTTTGATTAAATTATAATTGGTAAAAATATTTTATTGAAGCAAAAGTGCTTGCCTTTTTGAAAATTAAGATATAAACAAAAACGCTCATCGCTGTTGACCACGTGACTTTGACAGTCGTATTGGCGTGGGGTAGGTCAATGTTGGGTACATGCTCAAAAGAAGAAAAATCGGTCTACCTCATATTTAAGCCTGTATGCCATGATGGAAGATTCCTTGGACGATTCTATGCAAGCCTGTATGACCACTCGCATGGATGGTTCTATGGAACAGCTGGCCATCTGCTGGCCGTTTTCATGGACGTTTTCGTAATTGATAGTGTGCAATTTTTGATGGAAGGTTTCCTACAAGATTGAAATTTTAGCCACTCAGAGAGATTGTGGTAGTCATTTTTTTTTTTGTTTTGAGTAAGAGCATAAGACTATTAAACACGAATGAATAGTATGTAAAAAAAAAAAACCACGAAAATGTCAACTGGTTCCAAAACACCGTTGGGTGAAAATTATTGTAAACATTCGCTTTTATTTCACACAAGAGTTCCAGTTATAACGACAAAACGATTAGGCCGTGTGCATAAACGCATAATGCTGAAGTCGTGAGTGAAGATCGTTCCTGAACCACAGCTGCAGAAGTAAAATCATAAAAATGGCTCTCGTATTTGCTTGTGCGGCGACAAGCATCGTTGGACAGGTTATTCCAAAGCACCGTTCATAACTGTTTGCATGCTGGCTCGGGTAGCAGGTTTCGTGGAAACTTCCGCCTGAGCAGGCTTTAAGCTGGGTTTACAATAAAAAAAATTACTTGTTAAGAATTGCGCAGTAAGCGCTGATCTGGCATACGGTACCGCGTCTTCTTATTTTCAGTTTCTGATATAATGTTTTAATTCCTAATTCCAGCCAATAGAGACGGACGGCAAACCTGCCATGTTTACTTCTGTTCCTAACTCAACCTCGTAAAACACGACAATATTTAAGCAAATGATATTTCAAAGCCGACATTTTCTATCAGAGGAGCTTATTTTTGTGAATAAATATAATCGTAAACATGTGCGCGCACACGCCTTTTTAATATTTTTATACTTACGTTACTGTAAATAACCGTTTCCCGCCAACAACACCGGCTGCTCTGTTGTGATTGGTCGCCGCCTCGTAAGTTTCACTAAAAGATCTAAAACATAACTATTTATTTTAACACTTAAGGAAATCCCAACAACAACTCACACTACCTCCTAAGTTCCACTGGAAACCAAAACTTAAGATAACACACTTTCGTTTCTTCTAAACTCGTCTAAACGCATAATTTAAAGCTAAATATTTCCACTGTAAGCCCAGCTTTAGTCTATGTTCTGGGAACGGCCTGAACCGCAGGTGTGACAACGTTCGAGAGCTAAAAGTTCCCCGCAGCGCAATTGCAGGTAGTGGCGTTAAACGCGGCGTGTAATCACGAGAGCTTGCCGAGGGCGATCTCTATCGCCGTTCGCCGGAACTAAACGGGGCCGGTAGCTAACTACCGGCTAAACGTCTGCGCCGACATCGCTGATTTACATTCAGACCCGTGGTTTTGCCCGCGCGACCATTACCCAAGACGGAACTAGGCAACCAGTGATATAGTCTATTCGCGGTTTCTTCACACTTTTGAATCAAACCTTTGAAACATCACCCCTTGTATGACGTGTTTGTTTGTTTGTTTCCTAAATATGCCGTGCATCACAAGCATTTTATACCTGTGAACACATAAGCACCGTATTTTTGCTTAAATTGAACTTGTATTTATATTTTAGCTATAAATCATAAACATTAATTTATAATTAATATGGACATAAACGTAGAGAAAAAAAATGCGTGTTGGTAATGCCTGGCTAGAAATAGTTCTTGTGCAAAATATTATTACAATGAGTGCGCACGAATACGGTGCGTTGTCCCTTTGGCGTAAATTTCTAGACACGGTTAAGTTCTGTTTGCATGAGGCGAAGGAATATCCTGGAAGTAGAATTTTAGCAGCGCTTCATAAAAGTTGGAAGTAACCGAGAATGGACTGTATCTAGCAGAGGCGCATGTATGTAAACCGCTTTTTTACTCTCCAAAGAGCTGCCGTTAAATGTACGCTTATATTTCTGTTCGAGGCCGTTTTGCACTCGAAATAACCATAACCATACTAATAAAAGTAACAGTTGAATATCTTATGTACAACGGCACTTGTTAAAACCGCATAAAACAATGCCCATAATTATTGCGAACGCATAGCTGCATAGCAAGTTGGCAGACTTTTATCTCGCTTGTGCAAGAAATTATGCGTATCCGTTCGGAATCCACTCTCATTACTACATACGTCAGATTCGCTTTCATAATAGTACATTTCCTGTCGCTAAGATAAACATACATTTGACTCAAAATTAGTATTGTTCCTTTCTTGTATTCGTTTCTTTGTCACGTGGTTCGTGAATATGAGAACTGAGACAGCTAAAATAATTCTAATGCATCCGTCACGACTGCTCATTAACTAGATTTTTACATGGAAAAAATTGAGTGAAAAATCTTATAGGTAAGTTAGTCAACTTACAAGATAAATAATGAAAATAAATATTAGAAAAAAAATTCTGTTTGGTAGTGAAATCCAATTTGGACGCACGGAAACACCCGGTTTTATTATATCAATTGTAGCACAAGATTTAATATCATGGCATCAGAGTTCATGTGTACGATTATTACAATTGTAGTACGACTATTTGGCTCAATCCTCTCCAAGTTCTTACGACAGGCAAAACTCTGCGAAGTGTAAATTCTTTATTTGCCGTAAAGAAAGTGTTTTTTCTGGTTACACGTGTTTAATGCTATTACGTTAAACTCTTGAACAGGTTTAGTTCAAACCGATTAACACTTTCCAAAGACAGGTCTTCTCCCCACAGTAATATGTGAGCTCGTCGCTTTAAAAAATTCGATTTCAATGTCCGTTATAGAATATGCCTGATTACTGAATACAACGTACGGATGCTGATGCATTGTTCAGACATTCCAGATACGCACAAAAAAACTACTCATGCAGGAATTATTTGTGATCTCAAAATCTAGGTGCCTATTAGGAATTGCACGAAATAAAGGAAAGGTCCAAACAAAGTAATTGCATCTTTTTTCACCTTAGGACTAGCTAAAAAATACTTGAAATTTCTCATGGAAACGATCTTAAGAACATCATCAAAAGCAATGCCCAGAACTAAGCGACTGTAATTTTTCAAGAGAAAGAAGTTCAAATTCTCCAAAGGAACTAATTGTGCTTTCCGGGATTCTCAACCTTTCTCCAGGACCTGGAAATTCCAGAATTCTTCTGTGCTCACGCTAGGAGGTCCAGTTCTGTCCTGTCAAAACTACAGAAGCAGAATCAAATCCCTGTGGTTGCCCATCTCAAACAATCTGATTTTGAATAATAATAATAATTGCAATAATAATTTGTAAATGACCAAACTCCAAATTGCTTGTGTCTATTCTAATTGTTAAAATATAAATTTAGTATTTGAGACCTGCACCTGTTTTATTCCCAAAATTGGAGGAAAACACTAACCAAAAAGAAACAGAGCAGTAACAGCAAAGGGAATCAAATCGGTTAATGTAAAGCACAGAGCTAAGAGTTGAAAAAAAAGGAAACCCGTAGGAAAAAGTGCGTTTCAGGTACTCAATCTTTCTAGGTAAATTGCGTTGTTCCAATAAACTCTCAATCAGCTAGTATCTCTTATTCCCGGCGGGGTCGCTCCAGAATTTTCGCACGTGGGAAACGTAAACCGCTGAGGTACGAATCGACGACATTGATTAAAACTAATAGGTATTTAGAAAACTCTTTTTTAAAATATTTTTCTTGGAAATGCGTCTTAAAGTTTGCACCGGCTTCGCTGTCTTTGTCTTGCGACGTGGTAAGAGGTGAAGGGCAGCTCGAAAAGAGGGATGGATGAATTTCACTGCAGCATATCGTGCTATAGTTTCCGCGAGCGCTGCTGTCACCTGACGGGAGATTTACGAACTACCCGGTGCGGCTGCTTGTATGCATACAAACATGAGGAGCCAGCGGTCGGGCTGGGGGCAAAAACCGCCTACGTCACAGCGACAGTTCGCGCTGAGCCGTTAAGCCACTGTCACGCACTTACATTTTCGCCTTCAAACATACCTGACAATATAATTCGAAGAATAAATACGACCATCAAATTCTTCCATTCAAAAAATAGGATCAAATAATCTTGAATGTGTTTGAAAATTCTTACTGGGAGTATCAAGTCTGAGTTTTTATTTTAAAATTATTTTCAATGTGAGATACTGCCGTTATGTTCNACATTTTCGCCTTCAAACATACCTGACAATATAATTCGAAGAATAAATACGACCATCAAATTCTTCCATTCAAAAAATAGGATCAAATAATCTTGAATGTGTTTTAAAATTCTTACTGGGAGTATCAAGTCTGAGTTTTTATTTTAAAATTATTTTCAATGTGAGATACTGCCGTTATGTTCCCGTGCAGTCCTGTATAGAAGGAAATGTATAGAATTTTGTAATTTATTTTCACTTCTTTGCTAAATTCAAATTTTATTTATTAGAGATATTTCCTGCGTAATGAAATATTTGTTTCCAGAAATTGTTCGCCATTTTTAAGTTTCGTGATTTCGAAAAGTGACACACTTCTCATGCACGATTCTGACCGGCTGAGCCCATAAAATATATAAAAAAATATATCCGTCCAACTTAAAAAAGGTTCGATGGAATTTACAACCACCCGANGCTGAGCCCATAAAATATATAAAAAAATATATCCGTCCAACTTAAAAAAGGTTCGATGGAATTTACAACCACCCGATTTTTACAAACAAAAGTGGCAGCGATAATGACGTTTTGGTGACGTCAGATCCATCCAATTTTATTTGGTCTACTTTATCTGTAGCAGTTTTACTGAAAATTTTTTACAGTGTGGTAGGGCATTTACGGACGCCGGACTGGCAGTGAGTGATGAAATAGTTTTCGAGAATAGTTCTCTGGTGACTGTCGTCCTTGCGACCTTTCTTCCTCGTGTGTCGCGAGGTAACGATTCACTCTGCGCATGCGCGTTTTACAACCAGCTGTTCGAAATGCCCATTTTACCTGAAGTAATTACGAAAAAATAAGTCATTGTGGGAGTTCAAAACGTCCTGAGCAGAACAACATACACGGTCCAATTTTTTTGTACGTTTTACAAATAATTTTTTTTTGACTAGTTGCTAACAATTACAACTGAAAGATAGTACATATTTCCAACAGGATTGCTTGCGTAGCTCCATATCAACAATAAACTTGAAGCCTACAGTACTTTCTTGTCAAACTTGAGCGTTAGATTTACACATTCCACATAAAAGCCTGTATGCCATGATGGAAGATTCCTTGGATGATTCCATGCAAAACCTGCATGACCGCTTGTGTGTATGGTTCTATAGAAGATTTGGCCATCAGCTGGCCGTTTTCATGCACGTTTTAGTAATTGGTCGTGTGCAATTTTCAATGGAAGTTTGCCTACAAGGTTGAACTCTCAGCCGAAGGTGGTAGAGTCATTTTATTAATTTTATTTTCAGAAAGAACGTAAAACTATTAAACACGAACAAATAGTTAATAAAAACCCACTAATATGTTTACTGATTCTAAAACAACATTGCGTGAAAATTATAGGAAACATCCGTGTTCCAAAAGGTCCAGTTATATGANATGTTTACTGATTCTAAAACAACATTGCGTGAAAATTATAGGAAACATCCGTGTTCCAAAAGGTCCAGTTATATGAAAAAAGTGATTATGCTCTGTGCATAAACGCTTAATGCTGAAGTTGTGAGTGAAGGTTGTTCCTGAACCGCAGTTACAGAAGTGAAAATAATTTTAAAAATGCACTCGTCTTTACTTGTACTGCAACAAGTATCGTTAGATAGGTTATTCCAAAGAACACTCCATAACTGCTTGCATGCAGACTCGGGTGGCAGGTCTCATGGAAGCTTCCTCCCGAGCTAGTACAGAATATTTTATCATGCCATACAAGTTGAAGGTTTTGTAAATTTTCTCTAAATCACATTTAGTGTTACAAAAGTTCTCTTGATAGCTAGTCTAAAAAAAGTTCTTCTAAAAATTTTACAGTGTACACGAAAGCCTGAGGATTGAATATATAAACAACTATGGTAGTGCGTATTAATAACTATTGATATAGGTTATTCACGGTAAAGTGAGCATTTATTAAGGCCCTCCCAACAGGCACTAACCACTAATAAATATACCTTATTGCAGCCTCAGGCATTAGCTTTTGAGATTGGGGAAATGTATGCACTGTGTTTATTGGTCAAATTGCAATGTTTATATTAAAAAGCAGCAGGAAGATAGAAATTGGGTGAAAGTAGAAATTTCGAAGGGCTTTAAAAAGTGCTCACTTTACCGTAAACGGCCTATAGACAAATTACCACCAAGAAGCAGAAATAAAAATNGAAGGGCTTTAAAAAGTGCTCACTTTACCGTAAACGGCCTATAGACAAATTACCACCAAGAAGCAGAAATAAAAATTTGGGAAACAGGAAAGGGGAGAAAAACACATTTATAAATGAGTTATTACGATTCACGAGTAAGGTTGGTCAGATACGGAACTGCAATTTTTTGTGGCTATGGCACAACGGCATATAATTAATTTTGGCCATATGTTTCAGTTCTTCGCCAAACACCCCGGTGGATGGAAGCAGCTACACAGTAACTACGTGTATTGCTGTGGCGTATTAATTTTCACGTTTACTTCTATAGAATACCTATTATGAATTTAAGTTAAAGTCATACGAAATAAAAATATCATTGTGAGAATTTTATTTAATTTTTTCCCCAAGTTATTTAAGACTTAGGACTATTACAGGCTGATATCTCACTAAATCGCGGTACCAAAAACATTAACAAAATTGAGATTATTGGTGTAATATATGCGAGGTGATTATTTTATGTTTTGAATATTTGTATAACGTTTAAAAAGGCACTTTTAAAATAAAATTATATATCTTATTTATAAAGCGTTTTACAAAGTTACAATTAAAATATTCCATTTAATTAAAATTGTATATAAATATTTTCAATACTATTAACTTACGCTTTAAAAAATTATAAAATATTAAAAGAAATACTCTCTATTTTACAACCAGAGGTATGTATTTTGGCTACATAATGCAGATATTATCTTAATATTCAAGATAAATTAATCTACTCGGCTTTGTTTCCTAGAGTCAAGTGATGAACGTTTAACACGCGATGTTCCTTCACGTACCATAATAAGTTATTTCCATTCTATTTTTACTTTAACCGAGCATGTTTGGTCATGTGGCAGCGTGCCTGAATTATATGCTGGAGGTCATGTGTTGGATTCCGAATGGCTGCATTGCAGGCGGTTTTCCTCTAAGAGGTTTTCACCCTCATTGTATCAAATGGCGGTCCTATTTGACCGTAAAAACCATGTAAATTTCCGAAAAGTGATCACCTTAATTAGGCTTGTTACGAATAAAGGAAATTTAAGCGTATGCAGAGTGAGGTAGAATTTTACCGACAAACTTCGTGAGGTTATTATTCATGAAAAATAAAATGGAAAAAAAGATAGTACACTTTCTAGCTAAATTGAATATTATGGAATTCATAAGCCCTCAAGAATCGATATTTTAAATTGTATTTTTAAAAATTATCGGAAACTAAGTGAGATTAAACTACAATTTTCGGAACATTTTTTGTAGTAAGGCGATTTTCAACATAATTATATAATCAAGAAAACTGGTACTCTCGTTACATGTGCTTAGAACCCACCGTTTTCTTGTAAAACTCATACGAAAATTTCGGCCGCCACGACACATTTCCAAGAGCGTACGCAAAACTGACACTTCCTGCAGGGAATCACATGCTGACTGCCACCAGAAAGAAAACAGGCAGCTTCTTTACTGTAGGCTTATTAATGTATTGTACATGCTGTTTACAGTAAGCGTTAGAAAAGTGTCCTCCACCGTCGTCTTTGCAGTGGACACAGCAGCATGCTATACACGCATGCCGGTAGTATTGCCTACGTGCTAGGCACTGTATCGCTGCAGCATAATATTTGCGTGCGTTTGACACGAAAAGGTGGCCCCTGGGCGGTTACAACAAGAAGACCATTTTTTGTTAGTAAGGTTATACTGCTCACTAAACCGGCATCAAAAGTTCGTAATTCACGACCGTAAAAAGTTGCCTGCAAAAAGAGAGGAGGCATTAGTGAAAGTTTGCTCTAAGGTTGAAGATCCCGATAACATAATATTATGTTTGGAGATTTAAAGTTTAATGTCACTTTTTTTGCGATATTTTTTCAAAAATACATCTTAAAATGTTAATTTCCAAGGGCTTATATCTCTCTTGATATTANACTTTTTTTGCGATATTTTTTCAAAAATACATCTTAAAATGTTAATTTCCAAGGGCTTATATCTCTCTTGATATTACGTTTCGGTATAAAGTGCCCTGTAAGTTTCTCACTTGATTTTGCGTAATGAATCACCTCACAAAGTTTGTTGCTCGAATTTCCTGTATACAATGTAGAACCGAACTCTACCGGCAAACTCCGGCACGTGATTCCTCATCAAAAATAGGAATAATATAAATATAAAAATAAATGGTTACCATTTACTTTCGCTGGGGCCACCATGCTGCTCAGTTAAGGCAACACAACAGTTTGTTAGCACGTCCATATGTGACTACTGGGTGCACAATCAGCTCTGTAGCGGCATCAGAGCAGCATTGTAGGCAATACCATACTGGACTGTAGTCAGAACCCTATTCGATTGTTATCGCAACATTCTATTCCGTAGAAAGTAATGACTTCACTGATTTGTGACGCACTGACCATTTACAATTTGTTCTGTTGGCGTTACCATATACCTTCAACAATATTCGTAGGGTAGCCACAGCCAAACAGACTGCTGTCCCTGTTTTAACAATCTTAGAGGGTAACGACTACAGAATTACTGTTCCTACAACAATATTTTTCTTTCATTGCAGCCGCACAGTTGGATACAGTTCCTTGGTTGTTAACGTCACTCACACTTTGACAATGCGTTTAACTGTGCATTATCTTACCCCGATGCGTTGGTTTCAGACCCGGAAAGTACTAGGATAGCGTTGATTGACTCAATCATTGAAGGAAGGGGAAGTGTGTATATACTTTATTGGCTGCGGAGTTGTCACACGTTTCGCACTATTCCCACGTAATTGAAGCGAAGGGAATGCAGTACTCATCAGAGGAAAGTGATCATTATATATCATACCTTCATTCGCTATGGATGGTTATTTGGGGANGGGAATGCAGTACTCATCAGAGGAAAGTGATCATTATATATCATACCTTCATTCGCTATGGATGGTTATTTGGGGAACTACAACTAACAATAGGGGCGTGAAAATGCTTTTAGGAGCTGCTGTATATATACTGAGCTTCCGAAATTAATGTTTATACTCTTTGAATGGGAATAGCGAAGAAACTATCAAAGGCAATCTGATGGTACTATTTGCATTTGAGGCTAGTTTGGTTTATTTTTATATGATTTTTTTTCTACTTGGTTAACGTGACACACACACACACACACACACACACACATATATATATATACAACTATTTTTGTATAATTGACTGATTTTATGATATTCTTCTACTATATAATTACCTTAAGGACAATTGAGTGATTATTTTTGAGAGTTAATACCGACAAAGAATACTGCAACCTCTTAGAGTGTACATTTGCTGTGGANATTGACTGATTTTATGATATTCTTCTACTATATAATTACCTTAAGAACAATTGAGTGATTATTTTTGAGAGTTAATACCGACAAAGAATACTGCAACCTCTTAGAGTGTACATTTGCTGTGGAGCCACGGAAAGTGTTCTTTTCTGAAAAACGGGTACAACTGGTAGGAGAAATGAGTAGAAAGTTTGAGTCGAACGGCACTGCGTGACATAGCCGTGTTAGCATGTGGGAGATGGGCTGACCAGGAAGAGTAAACAAAAAAAAATTAATTCTGTGGGAAGCCGATCGCCTGACCAGCGGGGCGGAGAAAGGCCGCTGTACGCAGCTCTCCTTCTTTCTCTTCCTCTCTCTCTCTCCTCTCTGCAAGCGAGGATCGTCCAAGATGGTGAGGTCAGGTCGATGTCCCACTGCTATCAGTGATGTAATGACTCTTGTAGACCATTAATAATTATTATTCCTTTTTTATACTCTGTGGTATAATGCTGAACCTTTTTGCAAGCCCTGCTTATGATCTAATTTTCTATCAATTAGGTACTCTTCCGTCATATGCAAAACTAACATTTGTATTTAACCGACCACTTTGTTCATGCGTGAGTTACGTGTAGCTGTGAAGTTGTCAGGGTGTGCAATTAGGTTACTAACATAATTTATACTCTCACAAGTATTAAAAAAAATTCTTACCAACGGCTATTCGGCCACATAAATTACAGGAAGTATGTCAGCGGTAAAGAGAACGGGGGGAAATATGAGAATTTCTGCAAATTTAAATATCACCTTTTAAATACTACGTTAACACATGACACAATTTTTCCTTTGATCGCTGGCAGCTTTGCTATGGGCATGGTGTGTCCAGTTATGAACATTTTTTTTAAAGGTTGGTTGCAGAAGCTCTTAACCGCGAACGAGCCATAAATGTCGTATGTGAGCTTCAACCTAGCACGGGGGTAAGAGATATCATGCAACCATAGGTAACAGACGTCCTTGAAGTGTGACGTGTGGCCTACAGAGCCAGCAGGGTGGAACAACTATGGAATGCAATGATGAAGTATAGAATGCTATGGTGAGGAAAACTAAGTTTCCTGAGGAATCCCACTAGGCAATGGAAATGTACGTGGAGTTTGTCTCTCGCAGAAACTAGTATGTGACNGTGTGAGACTACGGATATTCCTGGTGCTACCACAACAAAATGGCGTCACTGGCCAGCAAAATGTTGGAACGACGATGATGAACCTTTCGCAGCATTCTGTAGCCTATCAGATACAAGGTCCGTTCCCAGAGCCTCACGCAGCCAATCAGAGAATGGGTTCCGCCCACGTCGAAGAAACAGCCACGCCATTTCTTTCCTGTGGACTTACATACTCTGTCGCGCTGCGGTTGAGAGTGGGTGAGTGAAGAGGTTTGTGCGGCTCTTAACATCGAGGTCTTGAGGGCAGACGAGGGTGAAGCGAGGTAAGTAGGGAGCAGCGCAAGAATGAAAAGGGCGGGGGAAAACTGGAGGTCACCGAGAAAAACCAGCTGGCTAGCGGCATCGCCCGGCGCGATTCCCACGTGCGAAAATGCAGGAGCGACCCCGCCAGGAATCGAACTCAGTTCACCGAAGTGAGAGACGAGTAGTCAGACAACTACACCACCGCGGTGTAGTTGTCAGGTTTGAGAGGACCCTTTTACTTACACCGAATGGCGTACCTGGAAATGATGTAGGCTTGCTTGCCGTTCATTCCCCCACAGTTACCATCTATTCGCCGATAAAGACGCATATATGAGAGCTTTACTAGTTTTTCGACATTATTCCTCATGTAAAATGCGTGGTGAATATCCCGACCTTGTTAGAGTGGCCACGTTAAATGTGTGGTAAATTTTCCCTAATATGAATGCGTTAAAAAATTCCATTACAGTTTAGGAAGATACAGAAAAAATATATATATGTATTCTTGGTTATGTTACGTCCCTACAATCCTGGTGCAGATCTCATAGTACAATATCAGGTATAATTTTTTTTCGAATGAGTATATAGTGAGTGTTCTAGATGATTTTTCATGACAAGTTAGTGGAATCCTTCGATACTCTTCGTAAAAAAAAAATACTCCCGTCAGTAATTGCCAACAGCCGACTGCCAGAGCCCCACGGTTATTCATCTCGCCCCAGGGGACTGAACCCCTTTTCCCTTCCTTTACGAACCGAGTGTTTTATGGGCAACAAATAGCCCGCGCCAACGTTTAACCTTTCCCGGGACCCCCTCACGAGGGGCCCGACTCAGTTGGAGCACTCGGCCGCCACCAGGAACGCACTTCGTTCTCTCCGCTGACTCGGGCGTAATAAGTACCTATCACTTCCAGACATCAAGCAAGGAAATATATAAAGATAGGAAACAGATCTGCTCTTATAAAGTACGCCACGGGGAGGTTTCGCGGGCAGGAAAGGCACAAGTGCCCGGCCAAACTTCGCACCGGTTTCCAAACCACCCCACTTTAAAATCCGCAATACATATTACAAGCAAGTCAACGAAAAAATTTCCCTTTCTTTTAAAAGATCCCCGATTTGCATACCCTGAAAAACGCGCATAGCTAATATCCCCGCTCCAAGTAAAGAAGTTAAGTCCTTGTTCCCCTGCGACGGAATTTTCAACGCCCCGGTTTTAAACTTGGGGCGTTACCGTGTTTTATTTTGCGTGTTTGACGTGTTTTATATGGGAAAGTTCGTGAGGGCACTGGGTTCCCGAGCCGACGGACACTTAAAAAACGACGTATTTCGGAACTCACGCGAAACCGGTGTAAACGTTCGATCTCCAGACGATGGCCTCAGGGTTGTCCAAAACCTGGACGAGTAACAGTAACAGTAACATCGATGTATTGGGAAGTGGATTGAATATATTTTGTCCAAATCGTGCAATGCATGTCCATCGTAGTTAAAACCACAACCTCAAATATAAAAACTTTCCTCTAAAGCCATTATGTGAATATAGTTGAGAAACCACATATTTTCAAGGCAAATTTTTTTTCCGTGATTCCTAACTCAGGAAAGTACACAGCACAAAGATGGACAGTTGAGACACTCATAAACTTGTTATTTAAAGATATTACATCTGAATTCAGTAATGGAGTGTGTCATGCACGATTAATCAGTAACATTTATTATATGAGGAATGTTTTTTTNTTACATCTGAATTCAGTAATGGAGTGTGTCATGCACGATTAATCAGTAACATTTATTATATGAGGAATGTTTTTTTATATTAAAAATTACGGTTAAACAATGTTAACAAAAGCATAAAAATTTAAAATTAATGTAAACGCAATACGNTTTTTTATATTAAAAATTACGGTTAAACAATGTTAACAAAAGCATAAAAATTTAAAATTAATGTAAACGCAATACGTAAAGAATATTGGTAAAGAATGTTGGTAGTCACCAACACCTAATACATTCTAAATTGTTATGCAGGGATCAGTCGGAAATACCGGATGTGTGGAATCAGCTCTGTCCCGTTGTCAAGATGACTTATGCCACAAAAAATGAAGTTTTATGTGTTGATAAAGATTATTTAGTAGCAGTGACAGGGCATAAAATTGATGACATGGCGAAGTAACAGGCTGGTGCTGAAAATGTCTTCATACGTGACGGTTCTCAAAAACCTGATAAATGTTTACTTATTAAATTATTAGTAATAAATTCGTAACTTTTTTAGTAATAAATTAGTATGTAGTAATATAGATTACAATATAACTTATTAAAAAAACTCAGCAGGATAAATTTTATTAGCAACAACGGCAGCCAGTAATGGAGTTAAAGAAGCTTCCGTAACATTTTCCTTGCGCATTTCCAGCATAACAGTAAAATAATTATGAGAAAGTATTTCTCCGAAAGCCTTCTGGAAACCGTATGACCCTTCTTAGTTTCAAATGCAAGTATTCGTTTTTACCTTCCAAAGGGCTCTGTGAGTATCGCCCTACACATTCTCTCCGTGATATTTACATTTTAAACAAAACCCACTTAGCATAACAATGTAACCTGCTCATTTACAATTCTAGTGAAGTTTTTAGAACAGTGGTTCACAAAACGTTGGTTAGTCTTGGCTATGGGTCATAAATTCCATCTTTTATTCTTTAATGCTTTCGCCGTCATAAAAACCTGTTTGTTTAGTTGGTACTTGGACTTTGTTCTCGTGCTTTATTTACCTGCCTCTTTCTGTTTATGTGTTTCTCTCACTAGACAGTATATAGCTGAGAAATTAAATAATCCAGAGGCATAATTGCGATTCATTAAAAGTGTAAGTGTGTGTAGCGATATTTTTAACAGGCAGTTAGTTATATGCTGTTAAGAAAATATTCTATTAATTATAAAACTTTCTCAAGCAAGTGTTATAGCACAGTTTTTGTTAAAAGCGTAGACAAGAATATTTGTGGTTTTCGTCCAATGTTTCAAATTTATAACCCAGGATATGAACAGTATTATTAACTGTTCATAAAATAATATCCTGTAAACCTGAAAATGCCTTTAATGCTTACAATTATGTTTTATTTAGGCTTATGGCCACGTATATCAGNTAATATCCTGTAAACCTGAAAATGCCTTTAATGCTTACAATTATGTTTTATTTAGGCTTATGGCCACGTATATCAGGTGCCCTGCATAATAATTACTGTAGTATTATTAATTCAAAACTTTAAATATATTTGTTAAGTTTTAATGTTCTGTTAACCCATATTAATCAATTTAAAGTTAATTTTAATTCATGATCTGAATAATAAATTTAAATGGAACTGTCCATATAACAGTAAATAAACATGCAAAAACTGAAGCAATATTAACTTATAGNGAATAATAAATTTAAATGGAACTGTCCATATAACAGTAAATAAACATGCAAAAACTGAAGCAATATTAACTTATAGAACTTGAACTCAATAGTGCAAATGTTGAGTTCTCGTATCAGAGACAGTTACTGATTCAAATGAACGTTAACCCTTCATTCAGTATCTTTAACAGCTAAATTTATAATCACAGGCCTAATAAAAGTAACTTTTGAGCTTCTCATCATTTACATTGATTGCCTGTATCAAAATGGCAAGCTAAACGCAAAACACAATTATTATTTCTTTAATTCTAAAAAAGTGTTAGTTATTTCAAATAAATGTTGCAATCAAAATAAGTTTGGCGAAATCATTNAAATAAATGTTGCAATCAAAATAAGTTTGGCGAAATCATTTTTAAATCTCTTGAAATAGTGGCTGATACATCCAAGTTTAATCTTCAAGCAACCTCATTAAAAATGTATTACAAAAAAGTCTGGAACACAACATTGTAGGCCAGTGACCCATTAGTTAGTGTATGACAGGATCCAGTTTTGGCTACACCGCAGGAAATGCACACGAGAACAGTGCGTGCATGCCTATTGCATTCCAGGGATAAAAAAAATTTCTGCTTATCACGCCAGTAGACTGAAGAAGGAAGACCGGGTTTAGTTATTGGAAATGAACAAATCCATAATACCACTGTAACACCTCCCATAATACAATGAAGAGCCAAAAAAAAAAAAAAAAAAAAAAAAAACTGGCATAGGCGTGCGTATGCAAATAACAGAGGTATGGAACCAATCAGAGTATCGCGATGTGGTCGGCAGCTATATCGGTTACTGTTGCTACAATGGCAGGTTATCAAGATGTAAGTGAGTTTGAACGTGGTGTTATAGTCGGCGCACGAGAGATGGGACATAGCATCTCCGAGGTAGCGATAACATTTGGATGTTCGAGTACGACCATTTCACGAGTGTACCGTGAATATCGGGAATCCGGTAAAACATCAAATCTTCGACATCGCTGCAGCCGGAAAAAGATCGCGAAAGAACGGGACGGACGACGACTGACGAGAATCATTAAATGTGACAGAGGTGCAACACTTTCTCAAATTGGCGCAGATTGTATATGTGGACTGCCCTGCAGGATTCACGNAACACTTTCTCAAATTGGCGCAGATTGTATATGTGGACTGCCCTGCAGGATTCACGGTGTGAATTGCCTCCTGCATACCTTCAGACATTAGTCGAATCCATGCCACGTCGTCTTGCGGCACTTATGCGTGCTCGGGGGGCCCTAAACGATATTAGGCAGGTGTTCCAGTTTTTTTTTGGCTCTTCAGTGTAATATAAGTAGTGATTGGATTTCGGTAATTGACTTCTACCCATTATATCTGGAGCACATGATAGAGCTTTCCAAAGAATAAATAAGATTCTGTTAAGTGCTTTTATTCTTGTAAATAAATATGTAAATAAGCTAAGGATTGCCAAATATTTATGGGGGTTTTATTAGTATTATGGAATGTCAGTTATTTATCATGCTTTCATGCTAAATCATCATAATCTTAACTATGAAAAACACACAGCCATAAATAACACTGGACTCGAATCTGGAACCTCGTCTTAGCGTTATCTGCCACGTAGATCAGTATACATTTTTCCAATTTTATTTTATGTCGTTCTGTTCATATTATATGTATAGTTATAAACATTCTTAAAATTAAACATTTCCAGCTTCAAGTATTTGAAATAACCTATTTTGGCAATGTATTGTTTGTTGACAAGCAGAAACATTCTAATAATTGAAACATTTATAATTTTTCTTTGCCTACTGAAAGAACATGCCGTAAGGTTGTTAACATTTGCGAACAGAGCAATAAACTTAAAAAAAAATTCTTGGTGTTAAGAAAGAATAATATTCTTCCCTCAAAAACTGGATAATTTTAGTGTAAAGCAGTCACTGACTCCTAGATTTTTAACGGTATTACCATTGAGTATATACTCAAATATGAANATAATTTTAGTGTAAAGCAGTCACTGACTCCTAGATTTTTAACGGTATTACCATTGAGTATATACTCAAATATGAATTGAGTGGAATCTGAGATTTAAGTTTCACGTAAATATAATTACGAACACTCGAATTATTTTTCAAAGGGAGTGATATTTCAAAGATCTGAAGAGCAAAAAAAAAAAAAAAAAAAAACGAAATTAACTAGCAGACAATAACATTAACTGGTTTTTTTTTTCTTCAGGAAACTGAATGTACGAATACGAAATGGTTTCCAAACTACCGTCTTATTAATGTTGTTCTGCATGAAAATCTCCGATGGAGGCCGTAAACCTCATTGAAGAGGTGGAATTCTAGGCGGTTTTAATTGTCACCTGAGGACAAGCCACGATAGTTTGAAAATGTCACCTGCGAAAGCCAGAGTCGTTGTTCGTCGGGCGAGACATCGGATTAGCTGACGGGAGTAGAGGTCGCTTGCGGTGAACAACGATCCATTGTCAGCTCTCTTTCCTGAACGCCGCCTGGGTGGAAGCTGATTCACGCACACACGCGTCCTCTATAATTATAATTATCACCCAGCAGGGAGGACAGAGACGTACACACAAAGAGGAGGGGAATAATTATGTTGGTTAACGAGCCCACGGGAGAAGGTAAAAAAAAAAGATTCAAGAAAATTAAGACTCGGTCTTTTTGAGATGTTTGTCTGTCCTTGGCTGGTTTACATTCACTAAGAGGCTATTTCTTTAGGTCAACGTCTGCTGCTCGTTGAGAACAGAGAGCTAGCTTTTTGTTTTCCGACAGATTGTTCAACCGTCAGACCAGTTTGCAACACAACAACTCGTTATGTCCACTGCAGAGTTAAACATAAGCTCTGTAAAATTAGGACAGCATTAATAAAATATATCACCTGTTATATTCACTTTAACTAATATTTAATACTTCCACTAAAAATATGAATAATTTTTTTAACGTATTCATTTGATAGGAGGTTACTTCAAATTGCACATAATTTAAAATTATACCTCCTATCTCCAATGAACAAACAAGTGTTATTGCTTTTTCTGTATACTGCAAATTATTATACCTTAAACGTGTATTTTAGTCGGAAGATTATTCATTGCGATGAGTCTTTCCACAGCCTGCTTGCGAACCAACCTCTGTTTATGTTATACTGAGATCAGTGGGAAGTTTATTCCGATGTAAAAAACAATATGTTCCTGAAACGTAATGATTAAACACAGTTAAATTACAACTTTGAGAATACATACGTAACGGTGATATTTGAAATATTAGTAACAAATTTTACGTTTGAAAAATACAGCGGTGATACATTAGTTACGATACAAGAAACTGAAGTTGTAGGGCGAAGATACAGCTAAATGATAACTGTGGCCTTAAGATGTTACATAGCGAAAAAAAAGGCTTATGAGTGAACAAAACAAAATTCTAGAAAATGAAAATATACATCCCATATTTTGTTCTCGTATAATCACATGCCAAAATCACAGTTTCGCTGGTTGCGTTACACAAAAATAACTAACTAAAAATAATTTACTTGCAGCAGAGTCATAATTCAGACTGAAAAAATTATAATTAGCTACATCTCTGTATACACGACTTATGCAATCGCTCAAATAGTTCTTAATATTAGCTATGAAAAGTTATGATTACATGACATTTGTGATTTGTGACTTTTCTTAAATTTATGTGAAACAACTTTTGTTAGGCACATATTGAAATTAATTCAATTATCTAAAATTATTTTTATATATTTTCAGCAAATTTTATGACTGTGGACATCAAACAGTAGAAACATAAAATTAACAGAAAAGAAGAGGAAATANTATATTTTCAGCAAATTTTATGACTGTGGACATCAAACAGTAGAAACATAAAATTAACAGAAAAGAAGAGGAAATTATTTTTAAAAACAAGTTAACACAAATGTGTAAACATTTAAATTAAATTTTCTCTCAATTTTTTTACAAGCACGTAAGTAGGTAATATGTTAAGCTATGGCCATATTTATTTTTGGTGTCGCCAGAATAATCTACAGAACATTCTTGGAAATTCGAAGTGTGGTTCGTCGGTAGTTTCATCTTTAGTTTTCAATAAAAATATAATTAGAAACAGCAAAAAGCTAAAAACTAATTTCGGACAAGTCCAGCGTCGGATTTCAAAGAAAATGCTTTATTACATTCCTAGAGCTTTCGTAAAGAAAANACTAATTTCGGACAAGTCCAGCGTCGGATTTCAAAGAAAATGCTTTATTACATTCCTAGAGCTTTCGTAAAGAAAATTGCATCTAAGGAACTCTTGAAAATTTGTTTGCGATTAATTTTATTTACCTAAGAGCTACTCTTAAAAATGTGTTAAAAGTTATTTACTCACTCACTTGCCATTTATATTAAAAGAAGTACTGATATATTACAAAACATAATATATCCTCATAAGATAAGAATAAAATTAGATACTAGAATGCCTTTAGNAGAAGTACTGATATATTACAAAACATAATATATCCTCATAAGATAAGAATAAAATTAGATACTAGAATGCCTTTAGGATACGGTGACAAGAACACATCCTCCCAACCCCCTTCCATTCTTAACGAAACCTGTGTGTTGCGTCGCCATGCTCAGAGAACGAGGGCTTGCTCGGGGAACCTAGCTTGCCCTAGCATCAAAACGAGCTAGGCTCAAGACTACAATGTTATGGGGTGTGNAGGGCTTGCTCGGGGAACCTAGCTTGCCCTAGCATCAAAACGAGCTAGGCTCAAGACTACAATGTTATGGGGTGTGGCGGGTGGGTGATGGTGGTGGGTGTTTTAGCTTCTGTTCACCGCCTCGTTTTAAATGCAAGACAACTGGGTGGACAAGGGCTTGTGCTACCTCCGCGCCGAGGAGCTTGCTCCAGTGACGTAAAGCGGTGGCGATGCCCAGAGAAACTGCGGTGGCACACCGAAGTGCCGGCTGGCCAGGACTGAAGCACCGCTACAGGGCAGAAAGCCAGTCGTTGCGTTCAACGGAACTAGAATCCGCCAGTTGCCGGGGCTTTGGTTCAACGAACGCTTGTTTCTCCCAGGCAGAGGGAATCTTAATAATCGCACGGAAAAAAAAAATTGTGGCGACCACAAAGTTGTTGGTATAGGCTGTTCACGATAAAGTGAGCAGTTTTTAAAACCCTGATGAATATCTACTTGTATGCGCATCGTTTATTCTTTGCCATATTTTAAATTACCATTGCCATGAGACTGATCAATTTATTCATGTGTCGGTCAACTGAAAACGATAAATTATTAGAAAAATTAATATTTAAAAAATCTGCTAATTCTTACACTTGTACGTATTGGAATAAACAAAATTAAAGTGAAATTATTTCAGTATTCAGAAATACTTACCTAACACTTTCAATTCAACGTTAAGACACGGGATTACTTTCCTTGTGTCGTTACCAACTTTACTGGGCGCATGGCAGTCAGCATGCCTGTTAAAATATATGCTGGTAGGCGCAGTGACATTTTTCAAAAGTTGATTTCGTGCTCAGATAACCATGAACAGTAACAACAAGTTTTTTATTGGTGAACACAAAATTTTTCAGTTGTCACCACTAAAATGTCTATAGCCACTGAAGTTTTATTTTTGGTTCACCACAAAAATGTTTGACAAGGTGAATACCAACAAAACACTTCGTAGACGCCACAATGTATACTAGTATATATATATATTNCAAAAATGTTTGACAAGGTGAATACCAACAAAACACTTCGTAGACGCCACAATGTATACTAGTATATATATATATATATTATCAGTGCGCCTTAATTTTCTAGCTGTCAATGCCTACTCTATCTGTCTGTAAATTTCGCTTTTGCTGCGAATAATTTTTACAATAAATTACTTATCAAGGTTCCTCCTGTAGTAAAAATTAATTATGCACAATCTACAAATATTTGGAACGACTACAATTTATAAATGTTCTTTAATCTTGAGGTCGTCATAGCCTAGCTGCAATGTAGCAACCAACTCTCTTCCTAAATATTGTACTCATTTGTTTGCCAATAAAATGCAATGTTTCGTCGACTAAGCATTTGTGATAGAAGATAGATTTCCTCTGCAAGAAGTAGAGGTTTTTGCCATTTACTTGGTATCAGTCTAATGTCCACCAAGTTCACAACGAATGCGTTCGTCTGAATTCATCGTTGTTTCTTCTTTGCAGCCGCTTGGTTCCTTTCATTTCAAAATAAATTCAGCCGACGAGATGACAGAACAATCATAAAATAAGACTTCGTAATTTTGGTGGAGAAGTAATGATTGTTGTGTAGCCAANCCGACGAGATGACAGAACAATCATAAAATAAGACTTCGTAATTTTGGTGGAGAAGTAATGATTGTTGTGTAGCCAACACGTGGTACATCTCAACTATTACCAACGCAGGAGTTTAGTTTGTTTACTGCAGTGACCACAGAAACGTCTTTTCTCAGAGAACATGCACTTGTTTCTTCACCCAAGAAAAAGACTTTACATCATCAGTATTTCAAACAATATCCCGGTGACTCAATTGTTCAAACTCATGCGCCTTCTACAAGTTTAATTAAATTAAAGCTATGAACGAATATTGAATAAATTAATGANCAATTGTTCAAACTCATGCGCCTTCTACAAGTTTAATTAAATTAAAGCTATGAACGAATATTGAATAAATTAATGTTCTATATTTCGCTTTAAAAAAAATATTAAATATTTCAGTAAGAGCAATAAATTATAATGAATATTCGCGTTTACATTTAATTACACAATTGAATAAAAGACTTCAAATGACGTAATAAAGAGTGCGATAAAGAACCAGATCCAAATTAAAGAGAACTTATAGAGTAATTTTTAAGACCTGCTTTTGAAGTGTGTATTTTTCTTTCAAGGCACGACTTTAATAACCGAGTTAGATCGTTTTACCTTTAATGTGCGTNGCTTTTGAAGTGTGTATTTTTCTTTCAAGGCACGACTTTAATAACCGAGTTAGATCGTTTTACCTTTAATGTGCGTTAATTTGCATTATTTTAGCTCTTCGGAGCGCATCTGGTAAGAACACGTACCGCTGGAAATCTCTGGTTAGCTTCTCGTGCGAAGCTACCATAACGCCATGCTGAAGACTGCCGCTAGACCTTCAGACTGTCGTGTCTTTCTCTTTTGTGTTGCCGTCCCCTCCCTTTCTACCTGCGTTTCTTTTCTGGTTCCCACCCCAACTCCGTCCGCCTTCCTCCCAGCCTTCCATCTTTGAAGTCTGCGGGCGGCTCTTTTTTTTTTCCTTCTTCTTTATTTATTTCTCTTGGGTTGCGTGTTGCTCGTGTGCGTCCGGAAGGCGTGGTCAGTGTAGGCCAGCATGGAGATTTCCTGGGTCCGCCTCTTCTGGGGCTTCCACTCGGCAGCTGCTGCCATCTAGCTAACGACCGCTCAACTACTGTCATCGCGTGTACCGCCTCGCTTTGTTTACATTGCGCTGGCAGGTCGGAGACAACAGACCACGGCGCACCATTACCCAGCGCTGCCAAATACTTTATAACTGTTTCACGGTTAAATAAGAACTTTTGAAATGAATGTCTGAAAATAATGGCCCTTCTACTATGGGCTGTTCACGATAAAGTGAGCCCTTTTGAAATCAACCTCTGGAAAAAAATTACCGTCCGTTTTACTATATACTACCGTACACACTGACACGCAGGCTCCGTGTTAAGTTGGCAGCGAATGTGGTAAAATAGTTCCAAGTAATGACGTTAGATTGTCAGTATAATGTTTAAATTTATGGCAAATCAAGTTTGTGTATTTTTTATTGTACACATAAGAGTAGAAATTGGCACATTAGTAACATATTTCGGCTCCTAAAAATTTTACACTTTCACTTGAATAAAGTCATCAAGACTATTTGGTAACGTGAATATTACTTGTATGGCGGAAATATTTTAAGCAGGTCTTTCAAAAGTGCTCACTTTATTGTGAACAGCCTATAACTGCATGTATTTTAATGGACACATCGGTATATTACCACCAAATTTTGCAGCAGCGTGGAAAAGTAGTTCCATATCCTAACGCCATATTAAAAATTTTAGATATATATTTGTGGAGACTGAACTTATTTCAGTGGTGTAGTTACGTGCTGAAAACTACAGGGAACGACAGAATGTCTTTAATATCGCTAAAACGTTCCTTCTCGTACGAAGTAATATTTCTTGACTGTGAACAGAAAAAATTTCAAAAAAAATTTATTTCTTTGCTACAAAGGAAGGCAATCTTGCCATAAATCAAAAATGTGTAAAGAAAACATTTATTAACAGCAAACCTATGTTTATCTGGCCTTCTCTTTTAATTAAAGCAATATTGTGTTACTATAAACAAAACAGCTTCAAAGAAATAGTTTTCTTTGCCATGCAAACAATTCTGTAAAGATTTTTTTTTAGACTGCATTTAAACTCATATTTCGAATGTTTCCCTCTCTACACCCATCCCACGTCGTACTAAAACTATGCAATTATTAAATTCAGCATAATAACTAACTGCCAAACATTTCACCATATCTATTAATTTGCCGGCTATAAATATTTTAAATTAAGTTTTTCTTTTGTATTGCTTTTCTAAGTACTTATAAGTTTGCCTTCAAATCTTGTGTGATATCGGACGCTGCAATCACAAAGCGAAAAAGAGTGAACGAAAACAAAAAGTATTGATTGATACACTGAGTATCTCATAAGGAAGATATTCAAAGTGTGCACAAATCTTATTGTTAACCCAAAACTTATGTTCGCCAGTATGAGCATTTGAAATTTTGTACAAACATATCAAGTACGCAGGTTTATTTTCTTTCGGAAATATCCTGATCAATTTCAAGTACTGTTTGAAAAGATGTTTCCTTGGACACTGTATAGATTCCAGGCGTACTGTATATGCAATATAAAATATTCTTTCAGCATGCGTGTTTTAACTTTTATCTAAGTAAGTCGTACTTCAAAACGTCATTGAAGTAGTTCACCGTAACGAAAATTCTAATACCTTTGTCACCAACAAACATATACGTGTTTTAAGCTCTTTCCCATTGATATTTTCTTACAATATTAAGTGCAAATATGAATTTGGGCAGCACCATTAGGTACGCATCTTATAAAAATTGTTTCACTGGTTAGAACGGCGATTCTAAAAAATAAAATTACACACGGCTGGCTTGTCATGTAGTGTGCTTTAATTATCCATCTCATTATATTCCGTGGCCTACTCGTTTTGTATTTTGCATTTCATTTCGGCCATTTTTCTTGGTTTACTTTCACGCTGTCTTGTAACAGGCGTCACCTAGTTCTAAGACCATCTTAAGCCCACGGGTTCTGGAATCAATTGAATCAAATTAGTTACACCATGAAATTAAAGATTTATTCTATCAGTTATACAGTTTATGCGCGACGCACATTCTGTGCAACGCGATACACCTGCCGGAGAAACCTGGAATTTTTTGTTTGATTTTTACGTTCATTTATTTTCCGAAACATTCCAACATTTTTTAAAATGAATATTAAGGAAAAATAAGGAATCCGCGATGTTGGCTTTCACTCGTGTACACAGCGGTAGGCGCGTTTCACATGAACGAAACTGATGGACGCTACTGTGCACATTGAGGAGCCAGTAATCTAGGTATCTAGTGATTTGAGATCGGTACCACGTGTTTGTGAAATTCAGTGCGTCTCCTTTGCAAATGGTCAATACTGCGTAGTATCCCCGAGCAAGTAGCACGTTGTTCACTGGTTGCAAAAACGCACACTCAACGCAAGTACAGCTCACAAGTAAATACTTGACTGAACGAGACAGTGTACCGAAAGAAGGTCGTCATTTCAGTTCTGTTTGATACCCTTGTCCCTATTTTTTTTCTGTGGTCTCCAGAACTTGAAATCTTAATTATATCGAACTCTAAGTTCGAATCGGTGATATCAATCAGTGAAACAACGTTCACTCAAAGTCAGTTGATAAGCTCCTGCTGACCGGCGAATCAAGCAAATTAACTGAGAACAAGTGACTTATAGCGGTGGAATTCTCGACATTCGGTAGAAATCACAATTAAATCAGTGAAATGTCGTCACGATATTAATTAGTTATCTGGCACTGATTATCAGTTGCTAATTTTCACTGTTTTCACTGATTTGGCTCAACTTTCGCAGTTTCACGTTTATAGTGCAGTTCTACTAGTTCCTGTACTGTCAAAAATAATGAAATAATGATATTTCGCATTGATTGTCATGAAAAAATTCCCTTATTTATATATATATATATATATAAGAAATTAAGACAGTACTATTTTACTTATATATGTATTAAAACTACTACCCGCTTAAATGATAAATATACTCCGTACAAATATGTACGTAATTAAGTGTTAAATGGGAGTTTCATTGCGATTACTCGGAAGCTTGTTTATGTAATTTTAATCACAACATAACGACAATAGAGTAACAATGACCTTGACATATATAGTAAGGAGTTTATTAAAACTGGACTAAAGACGAGTTGAAGCCGTTTAAATATAATGGCCCCCCTCTTTTTTAAAAGGCGGGCAGCCAACCAGCTGATAAAACCGGAGTTGAATTACAGCGTTCGTTTTGTTCCCGCTAATAAATTAAGATGTGCGGATTACTATAATAAACGTGATTGGGTGCCACGCGAAAGGGGTAATTATATAATAATTAGGGCACTTGGCGTGGTGGGCTGTGATCTAACTGTCCCGACAAACCACAGGCCGGGGATTGTGAAGTGTCGGCTAAGTAGTAGTTACCATAGGTTTCTCTCGGAGACTTGAACGAGCGAGTAGAAGAAAAATCGACGTGGGAATTCGTGACTGAAAAGTTATGGAAGGATAGCATTATGACCATTATTTCACCCGGAATGATAAACGTGAGAACAATAGTATTTGCGATATTCGGACCTACAAGAAACCTCCCTGCAAAGGGTTAGTTATTTGTTTTTTGTTTTTTTCCCTCCTATACCGAACCGACGTAGGGCTCTCGTGAGTAAAAAAAAAGACTTTTACAATAAGTTATGATTAGGCTGGCATTTGAAATGTGCTAATTACAGGTTAGATTATTTCTAAAACAGTTTTTATGCACTTGTGGTGGTAATAATTGCTTCTCCTGAGCACATGCACATCCGGAACACTTTAAACATTTTTACTGCAGAAGCAATTAAGTCCTTTCCAGTGAGCAGGTTTACAATAAAAACAAGAGTTAAAAAAACGTAGTATTCGAAACTGAAGCTTTGTCGTAAAGAATTTTGCAGCTATTCTAAGAAAAAAAACCTACAAATTTCGCAGGAGAACATTTATTATAGATTTATTTTGTCCACTTTTTGTAAGGTGTCCACTAAAATGATTGACTTGCGAAATTACGTACAATGACTGTACTAAATTTACCAATCATGTTAGAGTTCAGCAATGTTTTACTGATCTTATGGCCAAAAACATTTGAATGAAATGGTCCTTAAGGTCTACGATTTTTTGTCAAAATACAGTACACATTTTGTAACATAATCAATGAATATCTTAAACGAATAGACAGCAGATTTTAGTTTAGGCATGACTGTCGTCTGTAAATACTAGTGCTAAGATTAATATTGAAAACTGAATCGGATGTTGAACTCCGACCCTCACGAAATCGAATCCTCTTACGGAGAGTCTTGTGGATTTTACAGATTCCTCCTGCAATGCTTTAGCGCATTTCTTCTACTGAAGTACCTAATTTGTGCTATTTAATGGTGCTATTGAAATACTCCAAATCTTCGTTGGTGATCAAATTTCCCGAGTCATTAGCCAAAGAGGAGTTTATACTAGTATGTAATTTTACTATGAATACTGAAATTGTTTACTATGCATGCATGGACATGTGTACACGTGTACCACATAATTAGAATTTTTTTTACATAAATATAACAGTACTTTTTAATTACAAATATTTCACACGCATTTCCATAAAATAGGTAAAATGGATACCGTTACCTTAATTTACACATATATCAATCGCATCTGTTAAACTGGTTCATTGAGCTGTAGACTGCACTCTACAATTATCTGTACACTCAAGCCTTGGGCAAATTATTGACTCACTGACTGCTGACCTAGAGAATGGCCAGTTTTAACTCAAGAGCATATATAAAGTCCGTGGTTACTTGCATTTCCGAATCCCCACCAATGTTCTACTTTCATGCTATCCCTCCTCTTCACCCAAACAAAGCTTAACGAAGTCTTGAAAATTACGCCGAAGGGACAACGCGCCGCATTTGTGCCCACGTATCGTAATAATATTTTGCATGAGAATTATTTCTTAAGGCATTATCAACACACCCACTTCCGCTTTGTGTTTACTCATAATAATTAAGATACTACCATGTTAACAGAAGTATAAAACGCTTTTGTTGCATGAAATATTTGGGAAACAACCATGCCCGTCGTACACTTTAAGTTAAAATCAGTGATACCAACCCGTGAAATAACATTCACTGACAGTCGGTTGTTAAGCTTCTGCTGACCGGCGAGTCAAGCGGCCTATAGCAGTGGAATTATCGACATCCAGTGGAAATCACAAATAAATCAGTGAAATTCCGTCACTTTATTAATTAGTTATCTGCCACCGATTATCAGTTACTCAATCTTCATTGCTTTCACTGATTCGGCTCAATTTCTCACTGTTACAAGATTAGGGTGTACGGGGTTGATTTTTCAAAGGTTTGATTCTAAAAGTGTGAACTGCGTTGAGTTG
This sequence comes from Clitarchus hookeri, assembly GCA_002778355.1. Classification (NCBI taxonomy): domain Eukaryota; kingdom Metazoa; phylum Arthropoda; class Insecta; order Phasmatodea; family Phasmatidae; genus Clitarchus; species Clitarchus hookeri. Next base: position 67,877 of record NQII01001677.1, read on the forward strand.
AGAAATTTTGGCGGCTCTTAACATCGAGGTCTTGAAAGCCGATGAGGGTGAAATGAGGTGAGAATAAAGCAGCGCCGGAATGCAAGGGTGGTAGAAACGGGAGATCCCCGAGAAAACCCGCTGACGAGCAGCATCGTCCGGCACGATTCCGATTTTCTAAAATCCGGGAGTGACCCGGCCGGGGATCGAATCCGGTTCACCTTGGTGGGAGGCGATAAGTCTAACCGCTAAGCCACCGTGACCCCCTAAAAAATGTGTTGATACCGCGAATAGACTATTGTATCTTGTATCTTTGCCAGTTACTTACTGCAGGGCGTATCCTATAAAATCTGACACAATTACAAAGTTGACTTAAATGTACACATTTTTGAAGGGCAAACTTGTTATCAAATGAATTAGTGAGATTATTTGACCCCTATGTATTACTTAATGTCTAAATAAACATCGCAGGTGATATAAACGCAAACTACATATAGCTGTCCATGATCAGGTGACAGTGGCGAAAATATTGGTAACCTGAAAGAGGAATGAAGATAATAAAAGAACCGAGATTGTTTAGTCATGCAGTGGATTGTTTGACTTGCATTCGAGCTGCAGCGTNATTTTTGAAGGGCAAACTTGTTATCAAATGAATTAGTGAGATTATTTGACCCCTATGTATTACTTAATGTCTAAATCAACATCGCAGGTGATATAAACGCAAACTACATATAGCTGTCCATGATCAGGTGACAGTGGCGAAAATATTGGTAACCTGAAAGAGGAATGAAGATAATAAAAGAACCGAGATTGTTTAGTCATGCAGTGGATTGTTTGACTTGCATTCGAGCTGCAGCATATAAGATTTTGGTGAGCAGCATTACGGCTAGTTTTTCTCAACTGGCTTCCCAATAAAATTTTCGAAAAAAAGCCAGTTTTAGGGGTGCGGCGTTTTATTAATCTCAGGGAAAAGAAATCAGGGGGTAGGCAAGACAAACCAACAAAAGTTCAATCTAGTCATATTATTTTTGTTTATAGTTATTTATCAAACCAGAATGGGAAATTTCTTGTAAAATTATGCTGGTCGTGACGATATGATGTTCAGAATATATTACATTGAAGGCGTTGGAACAGTGATCAATATAAAAACACAAGGATTTTCTTAGTAAACAGTGGTATTTTGTCTGCAATGAACTGAAAACTAAGAACCACCAAATTAAGAACCACTGCGTCAAGGACACGTAGAGGAAGTTCGGGTATTGTGGAACCCCCTTTTTTTAAAAAATTTTCAGAAACTATATTAGACATTTTACATTCGTCAATGGTATGTTAGAGCATGACATGTCGGTACACGGTACACAAATGACTTACACGTTAAAATTAAATACTTGTACTTGATATCGTGATATTCATACTAATCTGCAAAGGTCCACTTTACCCGCGCTGTCCAGGTAGAGTGGAACAACGGGTCCATGTTTCCCATCCTAAATGGTTAAAAAGTGAAAATCCCAATTGTAATCTATTGTATGCAAGTTTACAGTTGGTACATGTTTTGGACACATTGCAATTATAAATGATGACAATTATCACGAAGAAAATGAACGTAGTATATTACTTAAATAATTCAGAACGTGTTCTTGGCGCACACGAAAATTGTCCACTAAATGAAGATTATGGCGCACCAAACACACTATCTATAAATAAACGTAAAATAGAGACTTATTTGGATTTGAAAATATCACATACAAAGTTCAAAGTTTCATTATCACCAAATTCTTCGTGACGCCTGTTTAAACACTGTTAACACTGCACTCATTTTTCTCCATCTTTGTCTTCCGAAAATTTTCCCCGGTAGTAGATACACACAGCATCAGTTTCATCAATCCTGCGATGTTCAACACGTCTCTTTTCGTTAGAAGTCTTTTCAGATGCCTCAGTTGTACACTTTCTGTACTCGTAACTAGGTTATACAATCAGGTAATAACATGCACGATCGTAGTCTCATAGTTGTAACAAACTTAGTATTACTAATTAAAACTGAAGTAATGTAAACTACGGTGGGTTAGGTAAACCGGTGCCACTTCAGCCGCAATTGGCAGGGCTACTTTAGCTGACCCACGTCATTGTTTTTCGAATGGTGTTGTACACCAAACTACTGACATACTACGAATTTTGAAACACCTGCCATAAACACAGACACCAGTATCAATACTTTAAAATGGCGTAGCTTGAGTTACTGCAGGATACTTTCTATGAATAGCTACTGGTTCATTTTTAATCAGTGACAGTTTAAATGACGTAGAAAACAATAATTGATTCTTTTATGAAAAGCTGGGAGAAAACATTTTCAAATTACGTTATTCATGCCTCCATATAAATTTATATTTCTAGTGGAAACTTAAGCATTTTTAGACAAAAATATTTACGGATCTACACATTGGCTTACCCGGAAAAACTCTAACTACCACAGCGGAGGAGAGGAAGGCAATGGGCCCTAGCCCCCCCCCCAAACCACCTGCTGCTTTACCTCTGGCCAGCGCAGTTCATTGGTGTTAACTCTCAAGTTCCTTTCTCCTTCAGGTTAAGACCCTGTGACCCTTCCAGCCTCTCACTGATATGCCACTGCAACCTGTTTCAAATACGTGATATTTATGTAGAAGCAGTACTTGAAGTCATTTACTGCTCACCCGTCTCTCTTGCAAACAATTTAACTGCGTGCTCGGCGCTTATTGTTATGGGTAACAACCACTCATAAACTAGACGGTTTAAAGCGTGCACAAATCAGATAAACCTCTTGGAAGAAACTGATTGTGTTGTACGGTTCTGACCATAAGTGTCCTTCCTGCACAACACGTCTATGATTGCGGTAACGGAAACTGAAGCAGTTAAAAGTAGGTAAAAATTACTATCACATTTATTTTTAAGTGAAGGGAACCTGCTATGCAGCACACGACCAAACATTTCGTGGAGGAGTCATCGTTACTTGTCCCAAGATTATGTTTGTTTACCTTTTTTTTTACGTTCTTCGATAGTTGCACGTGGGTAATTACTGGGTCATGCCAGTTCTTCTCACGTTGAGATTTACCTTCGGATTCAGTTTCCGAAACGTTGTGGATGTTCCCAACTTTCCCTGTGTGTGCGTGTGTGAGCGTGTGCGTGTGTGTGATTGAAGAAGAAATGGGGAAAGGAGGCGATTATTTGATTATTACCATAGTAACATTTTCGCTACTTTCTTTTTTGTTTGCCTCACGACTCCTCTCAGTGTTTTTTGTTGCACTGTATAATCATTGGACTNATTTTCGCTACTTTCTTTTTTGTTTGCCTCACGACTCCTCTCAGTGTTTTTTGTTGCACTGTATAATCATTGGACTGAGATTTTTTCGTCGTGAGTCTAAGTTGCGTGCATAATTTACTCTGTAATGTACTACTGTGGATTTTTTCATGAACTATTTCGTGCATAGGTATTTCAATATTCTGGATTGTATACAGGGATTCTGTAGTTCCATTCTTTTAACTACCGGTGTTTATCTTTATTTTATTTTTGTATATTTTTTCCATTAAACTCTTTTAACATTTCAAGCAGTGTGTTCATATGCGTGTATACAGATGTTATATGCATTTATTTATCCACTGAATCATTTTTGTTTTAGGTGAACTCAAGGCCAAGGTCTGTAAGTTAGCCTATTACTTTCTTCTGGCCTTGAGGATCTGAGTTTTATTNTAAGTGTCCTTCCTGCACAACACGTCTATGATTGCGGTAACGGAAACTGAAGCAGTTAAAAGTAGGTAAAAATTATTATCACATTTATTTTTAAGTGAAGGGAACCTGCTATGCAGCACACGACCAAACATTTCGTGGAGGAGTCATCGTTACTTGTCCCAAGATTATGTTTGTTTACCTTTTTTTTACGTTCTTCGATAGTTGCACGTGGGTAATTACTGGGTCATGCCAGTTCTTCTCACGTTGAGATTATTTACCTTCGGATTCATTTTCCGAAACGTTGTGGATGTTCCCAACTTTCCCTGTGTGTGCGTGTGTGAGCGTGTGCGTGTGTGTGATTGAAGAAGAAATGGGGAAAGGAGGCGATTATTTGATTATTACCATAGTAAAATTTTCGCTACTTTCTTTTTTGTTTGCCTCACGACTCCTCTCAGTGTTTTTTGTTGCACTGTATAATCATTGGACTGAGATTTTTTCGTCGTGAGTCTAAGTTGCGTGCATAATTTACTCTGTAATGTACTACTGTGGATTTTTTCATGAACTATTTCGTGCATAGGTATTTCAATATTCTGGATTGTATACAGGGATTCTGTAGTTCCATTCTTTTAACTACCGGTGTTTATCTTTATTTTATTTTTGTATATTTTTTCCATTAAACTCTTTTAACATTTCAAGCAGTGTGTTCATATGCGTGTATACAGATGTTATATGCATTTATTTATCCACTGAATCATTTTTGTTTTAGGTGAACTCAAGGCCAAGGTCTGTAAGTTAGCCTATTACTTTCTTCTGGCCTTGAGGATCTGAGTTTTATTACTGTGTAGGCCGTTTATATGGGTATGTTTATATATTTCTCTTTTAATTATATGTATTTGAATTAGAAACGAGGTACAGAAATAATACAATTTAATTAAAAATATAAATCTACAAACCAAACTCTCGTTTAAGAGCGTATACATTATCGGGATTTGAACTCATAGCAACTCAGCCCTTATTTCTGCCACTTGAGTCACACAAGGATGTCCACAAAACACTTAACTTAAGTTACGTATATATGCTGTTTGTTTGAGGTAGCCCTTTCTGGATTTCATGTTTCAGAAGTGCCAAAAGATACGTCGTTGTAGATAACACTGTGCTTGTTACAGGAAGGGTTTGTTGCCTTACGTTGGCACAGACAGCACTAACTATTCTTGCTGTAACTCAACATCGAATTTACCACTTCTATCCTTCACCTTCCTTCTTGTGCATTTCCAAGTCCTTTAAAGGTTTCCACTTATTTTTCAATTCTACCAACATTTTTAATTCGTTAATATTTTCTCACAATCCATTCTTTGCCATTTTCTAAGTGCCACTTTCGACAAAGTGAATGTCGTTACATTTTGTTAAACGGCATTGGTATTTTTTTTGTGTGAATTCCGATTGTGTAGCACATCCGCACATCCACTATTTGCTGACATAGAGATCCTGGGAACTGAGAAGGAAATGCCGATCCTTTACGGAAAGATACTCTACAGAATCGCATTTCTTTGGTACCTTCAATAATCATTCTTTGCGGATAGACATACCAGAAAGAAGGTGATCTTCTTTACACAAATTCTTAGCTACCATGCTTAATTATAGCATTCCCTTGCCCATAAACATCGGTTTGACTTCATTCCAGTATTTATGAAAAAAAAACAAACAACGTAGAATTTGTTTGGAATTTACACTTTGGTAAGCTGTATTAGGTTCACATGTTTTAAATGCGTTTCAATAATACCGTTATCCTACCCGGACAAAATAAGCCTACTTGACCATCTTCAAAATGAAAATAGTACGTTCGGAAATTAACTGGATTTTCACCAGTGACTATGCTGACAGTAGAATTGAATTACGGAAGTTATTTATCCCTTGGCGCAACTTACGTGTGAGAAAATATAATGCAGGCATAGTTTAATTATGAATGCAGCTGAACAACACCATTGCCATTAAACTACAAAAAACAATTTCAAGTGGAAATGCCGAACAGTACGATCTGTTTCTACCAAATATGTCCAAGCTGCCAATGAAGAGGTTATTTGTCCTAACAGACCTCACACACTAAACCTGAATCAGCAGACATCAATGAGCGAGATTCTACTATTGAGAAGTCAGTTTATAAACTGATATCAACCGAAGAATAACTTGGAGAAAACTAGAAATATTGCATCGCATTTATGGGATCCACGGTAAATTAATGGTTCGTCAGATTATTGAGCATTTTGGAAATCAACCTGTGAAAAAATACCAACTGCCCCAAACTATGAATGATTTGACAGATATTTTGACTGGCACCCTCCCAGTAAAGTTGGCAGCGATGAAAGGAAAGTAGCTCGTGTCTTGAAGTCGTATTAAAAGTGTTACGCTTGTACTTGTATTTATCACTGATTTAATTTTAGTTTCTGCTTGTTTTACGCGTACGCGAGTCAGAATTATCAGACCACTAACATACGTTTACAAATTTTTCTCAGTTATACTTGAGTGAAGCAAAAATAAAGTGATTGGGTCTATGACAACGTTAATTTTACACATGGTTGATTTATACCAAATAGCCAGAAAAATATATCCAGAGAAGGGTAATCAAAACTTTGTACAAACACTTTTAAATCAGCGCAATAAAGTCACTAAAGTCATCGTACTGATTTCGTTGATTATTATGCAGCGTTTTTTTTACTTTTTTTGGAGCCGTTTTTAACCTCTTGGATTTAGAATGACAAGTGCGAAAATGAATCTGAATCCTTGGTAGTTAGCGTTCGGCCGGGAAAATCCCCAAGGAACGGGCTGTTGGGGCAAGGTGGGGAAGTTCAAATATACATTACTACACGAAAGTCTTCTTGCACGAGACCTCAGCGCTTTCCGATCGTGAACGTCTCGAAACAAAACACTTCAAAACTTTCTCGAGCCAACATTCATTTTATGTACGTCATAACATCGTTGATTACTGGAAAGAATATGTAGGATGTTGAAATATTAGTTAGTTTAAAAGTGTTATTTTTAAACACTTTAAATTTTTTTGGTAAGCTTTAATTTATTTTTGTTACAGTTATTTAACATACAGACACAAAGAACACAAGTGTACACGTGCGTGTTCGAAATGAACGTTATAATTGTCCGATACTGTACACTTCGAAGCTCAGTGAACAGCTATCTTCCTCGCGAGGTAATGAACGTTGTCTAGTATCGTATACGTCTCCGGTACTTTGTCAACCAAAAGGACGGAACTGATAGTCTTGATATCACCCCGAGCTGTGGTTTTGGGGGGAAGGTGATTCACACANTGTCAACCAAAAGGACGGAACTGATAGTCTTGATATCACCCCGAGCTGTGGTTTTGGGGGGAAGGTGATTCACACAGTTCTCTAAAGGTCCAATTTCCTACTGAAGTAAACACAGGGCGATTGGAGTTCAAAAAACAATATAGTTTTATTATNTGTAGACCGTCGGCAGGCTTCGCTAGCGCATGTGTTCTGGCGGCCAAAAAATGCCTGGACGCGGGGAGCGTCAGTCTTGCAGTCATAAATATGGACAACTCACTTATAGCGTGTGTATATTGTCAGTATATCAATGCCACACTAAAGTGTTAAGAGTTACAGATCGATCACTGAAAAAAAAAAACACTGTGTGGAAACAAAGTGTTTTATTGGTAATCATTCTGCCAAATTCATTTTTTTGGTGAATACCAGCAAAACACTTTGCGGCCACCACAAAATACTTTTTTTCAGCCAAATATGGCGTTGAAGACTGTTGACTACTTCAGCTGACCCATTACGAGTTTAGTAACACAGACAATGAACTGTAGATTTTGTGTTCGGTGATATCAACTCATAACCTAGAGCAATAGCACGCATCACGAAACAAACACTTTGAGTGCAGCATGTGCGGCGTTTAGTTGTTTCTCTAAATATGCTATGTATTACAAGCGTTTTATACTTTTGTTGACATAAGAGTATCTTATTTTTATTTAAATTGAATTTTACTTAAAATTATATTTATTTGTAATTAATATGATTAAAACAGGAAGAAAATAGGCATATTGGTAATGCCTAGTAAGAAATAGTTCTCACGCAGGTTCGTTGCACCTGGCACACTGAAAAAAAGGTTTTGCCGAATCAAGCAAAGTGTGTGTGGGTTCAACCAAATTAATATTTTTTTTTGCATAGGGCCAATCAAAGATTTTGCTGTGGAATACAAAATTATTTTGTTATTCTCACTTTGGTTGCCCCAAACTAAGGTTTGATTGGTGCAACTCAAGATTTGTTTAGCTTTACATACATTAAACAGTTTTGGTTCATATGACATACTCAAGGCCGGCCGAGACTCGAACCTTCATCGCCTGCGTTAGAGCGCTACGCCTCAGCGACCTCAGCTTAAGTGCCCGCCGATCACACACGAAGGTTTTTAAATTGATACGTTACAAATACTGGATAAGGCGCGTATATAAATATGTCAAGTTTTACATCTTTAAAATTTAGTTTCCTGTTTAAATTATTTTATTAGGATGTTTATACCACTGTTAAGCACCAATAAATGCGCTAAGAAACATGGTTACTATCCTTATTGTAACACAAAATATCAACAAACTATCGAACTGTATTTTCGAACGAAGGCATACAAGTGAGAGGCCAAACAAACATATACAGATGATTCGACTAAATATTTTGTTGACAGTCTAATTTCTTTTGGCCCAACACAGGGGGTTCTGTTTATCCACGTGTGTATTTTGTTATGAACAAAATTAATTTTCTTTCTTTTCAAGTTTGGTTTACGCAATAACATATTTTGTTGGAGCAACAAAATATATTGTTGGCTCTATAAAAAACGGATATTTTGTTGGCTGGAACAAACCGTTCTCTCAGTGTGGGCTGGACGAGAGGTCGGGTGATGGACAACCCTGTCCACGGCCCCCGATATGTCGAATGGCGGTCGGAAAGGGTTTGAGAATGCCGGAAGGTGGGGAGAGGGGGTAGGATATCGTGGTCAGGTTAATTACAAAGTCTGCTCGGACGGGACCCCGTGTGCATGCGGCCCGGGGAGGCTGGGGGAAGGCTCTCTCTCTCAGCCATCAATCTGGTCCGGCTGTCAGTCCCGGATCGCGGTGCTGGGAGTTTCGTTTAAGGCGCCTACCTACCTGGCCTTCCAGAGTATAGTAGTCTATTCGCGGTCTCTTCGTACTTTTTGAATGAAACATTTGAAAAATCACCCCACGTGTGAAGTATTTCGTTGTTTCCTAATTACGTTATATCTCAAAAGGGTTTTATACCTGTGCAAACACAAAAGTGACATAATTTTGGTTAATTTTAAATTTTATTTATATTTTACGTATACATTATAATATTTCATTTATAATTAACATGAATAAAAACTGGTATAAAATAGGTGTGTTGGTAATTCCCTAATAAAAAATAGTTCTCACGCAAATTTTTTTTTTACACTGAGTGCACACGAATGCGGTGCGTTGTCCCTTTGGCGTAATTTTTTTAGATTAGGTTAAGCGTAGTTTGCATTAGACGTAGGGATATGATGGAAATAGAACTTAAGCAGGGCTTACGAAATGTTGGAAGTAACCGCGAATGAACTATGTAAGATAAGTTGTGTGGGAATAATTGCGTTTCAAGTCAACGTTTTCACGAGAGGAAGAAATAAAATTGCTGGCATTCTCAAATCCTTTGACTAATGGGCATGAATATCTTTACTATTAGTAAATGAGGGCATTTGCTTCCTTAAAAAGGACACCTCGGTTGGATATCAAATCACTGGAGAAATATCGGCAAGCCACGGTAAAATGTTTTACAATACACGTGAAACTCACAAGTGTGAATTTTTTTCCGAGTTTCCGTTACGTTTCTGTGTTACTGGTTGCAATTGAGAGCTGGTTTTCATATATCGTTCGCAACAAATTATCATGTCTGCGAGCATACGAACGTTCAAGACGTCCACCTCTGCAAGGACACAGTTCTGTATCTGTGTCCTTGCATATCTGTGTCCTTGCAGTCCTATCGGCTTGCGATACCTCGTACACTCACAGTAACCACACNTATCTGTGTCCTTGCATATCTGTGTCCTTGCAGTCCTATCGGCTTGCGATACCTCGTACACTCACAGTAACCACACAACGTTCGCTACTGGCCAGCTGTCAGCTAGTGCATTACCTGGCCGCACAGATTGTCCAAAACACACGGCACAAACACTGAGGTTTGCAAATGGACGTCCAAGTCTTCAAGCCATCCACCACTACGACGACGCCATGTCTGTTAGTATGAACCATCCAGACTGTTAAAATAGCGACATCCAACCGCTGGGTTGTAACTACATTCTAAATACTAACATATATAGTAATACCAACGTATATGTTTGTTGTATTCCTTTCCGAGATTGTATTTGCTGCTGTTACATACGATTGCTACAGCAGAGCACTGATTTCCTGCTACAGAACCGATAGTACCTCCAACAGAACAACTTCAACAATATTTGGATGGTTTCCACAAAAACTAGCATTGTCAACCTAACAGAATATTCTGTTGCTGCTGCCCTCAAACCAGATTACAGAACTGTTCAGTGCTAGCAGCTGGTTCTCGCTGTTTCACAAGTACCAGATAACGCGTGGCGACTATATTTGAAGGCATTCTTGAAATATAAAGATGCTATAACAAAAACATATATATATATATATATATATATATTTAATTGAAAAGAAAGTTTTGGTGCATATGGAAAATTTTCAACATGGGTGAGACCGAGTCCTTGGGAGTAATGTTCCATCTTTGCGGCTTAGAATCTAGGGAACAATGGGGAGGACTCTAGNGGGTGAGACCGAGTCCTTGGGAGTAATGTTCCATCTTTGCGGCTTAGAATCTAGGGAACAATGGGGAGGACTCTAGTGCGCGTATCAGGTGCAACGTCGACTCTACGCGCAATACGCTGATCTGACGTGCAGTTCATTTAGTGCAACTACTTGGCTTTAAAGCTATTCCAGAGCCCAAATTTTTTCCTAGATTTTTGGGGNACGTGCAGTTCATTTAGTGCAACTACTTGGCTTTAAAGCTATTCCAGAGCCCAAATTTTTTCCTAGATTTTTGGGGATATATAATGGTTTCGTGTTACGATATGCTGAAGCTGTGATTGAAAATGTTAGCAGTGCTTGGTTTGGTTTTGGCTTAACTTCTCGTCCACAGGCGGACAGTTAGAGACGCGAGCAGTCGCTCGGGTAATCAGAATAACCAGAAAAACAAGGGCCGTTGTCCTGGAGTGGTTTCGGAAAGCCGCCTCGAAACTCTGACCAGGTTGGCCAGACCAGGATTTGAACCCGGATCCTCCCAAATTCGAGTCCAGTTTGCTACCTTCGCGCCACCTCGCTGGGTTCTAATAAAAGTAATATTTCATAGGTATGTAACAGGGTAAATAATGTTTATTTGGTTAGTTATACGAAAATTACCCTTATCCACTAAAATGTAAAAATGATGTTAGAACCTATCCTTACAAAACACTGACAAAAGAAATAAGTGATACAATGCGTGGTGGCTTCAATTGACAAGACTAGAACTATACATTATTATTCTGCACATCACGTAGACGATGAAGCACCTGATACGCGTACCCGAGTCGCCCTTATCGTTACTTTGATTCTGTGCCTCAGACGCGCTATATGTCTGGACATATGCGGGCCCCTTAAAAGTGCCCAAGAGTCGACTAGAGTCTATTTTAAGGTATACTTAGCAAAATGTATTTTACAAAAAAGTCATCAACAGTTAAAAATTTTTTAAAAAATCCTTATTGTAAGCAATTTTTAAAAATCGCGAAAATAATTTCATAGCGTGATTTTAAAGATTTCTTGAAGAAACTCGTGGTATCTCATTTCAATGTGAATTATCTCATTTCGTTAAGTGGTTTAGTTTTTATTATTCGCACATACCAGAAACAGTGAACTTGCGACTTTGACAGGCAGTTACGTAAAAAACATGCGGTGTGAAATTTTTTTCACGCTAGGAAAATAGTACTGGTAAGTAATGCGTACAAGTTGAAAAAAGTTTCGTACAAATTAGAAATAATTTGTTTTTTCTCGGTTACGAGCAGCCTTAACACGAAGGCCTTCTCCCGCCTAGCTAACCGCGGGCTCTGAACGAGCTGAGTTCCAGCTAGAGCGACGTTCCCGCACGCTTGATTAATGCCCTTCCCCTCAGGGGAGACTATGAAACACGAGAGAAGGAGAAGAGAGAATGTTCGACGTGCACGCGGATTTCTCGTCGGACGACAAGCGGGTCCGCCGTCGGAGACGCCACGACAATACCTACTCTCTTATCGCGGACATTCTGAAAGGAAAACTCTCCTGGACGATGTTTGCTCTCGGGTATCAGCACTGCTGACTTCCCTTCGGAACGGATACACCGGAGTGTAATAGCTAGTAATAAGTAAAAACAATCCATTCGCAGTTACTTCCAACTTTTCTGAAGCCCTGCTAAAGTTCTACTTCCAGGATATTCCTCCGCCTCATGCAAACAAAGCTTAACCAAGTATAAAAAATTACGAACCGCATTCGTGAGCACTCAATGCAATACTATTTTTCATAAGGACTATTTCTTACTAAGCATTACCAACACACCCGTTTTCTCTCAGTTTTTATTCATATTAATTACAAATGAATTATTATAATTAATGCATAAAATATAAGTAAAAATTCAACTGAACCAAAAATAAGGCATTTTTATGTTGAGATACAATACACATTTAAGAAACAACCAAACACGTCATACATGGGTTAATTTTTCAATGGTTTGATTCAAAAAGTGCAAAGAAACCTCGTACAGACTATACTTATTTTCAGGGTGGGAATTGAACTTTTTGCTGAAGGGAGGAAACTTTCTTTTAGTGAACTCGAGACTTTTGGATATACGGCATAAATGCTATGGTGAGACATAAGACTGAAAGCTGAAATAACATGTGGACTGTAACATTTTTAAAGATTTAAGTTACTTATAAGTCGTGCATGATACCTAATGTAATAATACCGGGGACATATTTTGTTGAAATATTCGAAACCTACAATACAAATCCAGTGGGTATAAGTTTGTTTAGCAATAGTTTTTTTTNACATATTTTGTTGAAATATTCGAAACCTACAATACAAATCCAGTGGGTATAAGTTTGTTTAGCAATAGTTTTTTTTAGTATTATATCTCAGTCGTCTGTGACCACGTATGCTCTCTAGGCAGTAATTTCCACGTGACGTAGACATCAAGCTTCGTTGGTATAATTTGTACATGCATTGAGAAAATAAATATGGTTGTAGAAACCATATAGATTGTTAAAATAGGCACAGTCATCCCATTGTTTGTAGGTGGCATCTAACTATTGTCAAAATACGTAGTAATACCAACATAACTATTTGTCGCATTCCTGCCTGTGGTACTGTACATGTGGCTGTTAAGCAGAGCACTGTGTTCCTATTGCGAAACAAACATTATCTCCAACAGAACAACTTCAACAATATTTTAATGAGTCCCACAACAACCAGTATTGTAATAACCTAANCAAACATTATCTCCAACAGAACAACTTCAACAATATTTTAATGAGTCCCACAACAACCAGTATTGTAATAACCTAATAGAATATTCTGTTTCTAGTACCCTCGGACCATATTACAGAACTCTTCAGCACTTTTCTCTTTCAAATATAATGACAAATTATCGTGCCCGTGTGTTTATGTATACGCCATTCACGGTAAAGTGAGCACTTTTGAAAGCCCTCTCATTTGGAATAATAGTCAATCAATATAGTTTATTTCCGCCTTAGACGTTAAGTTCCGAGTGCGGTGGAATGCGCACACTGTGTTTATTACTTACATGGCAATATTTATTTAAAGAGATGGTTATAGGATAAAAAAAATGGCTGAAAGGAAAAATAACCATGGTGTCAAAAGTGCTCACTTTACTGTGAACAGACTATATCAGAGATAATACACACTTGGCGATGTGCTGTCGAGCTAGTGAGTAGTAATTATATATCATCCCTGAAGCATTACATATAATGAGACCCTAGTGTGGAACAGAGCAAAAATGTGCAGTGAAAAAAAAAAACCAAACTCACATTCGGGAGGACACGGGTTCGGTTCCCGGCCCGGTCATTCTGATTTCGGTATCTTCCATGGTTTCATGAAATAACTCTAGGCGAATGCTGGCATGGTTCCTTATTATAGGCCACGGCCGAGTCCTCCCCCGTTCCTGCTTCTCTGAGCAGCTTGCTCCGTCTCTAATGACCTCGCTGTCGACGAGACGTTAGGCCCCGCTAACCGACACCAATATTAATAATATTTTATCCCAGCCAAATAAAAATTTGTTCGCAAAAACTTAAATACCTATAATAAAAAAGATTTTGGTTGCCAGTACCTGAGTGCCGATTGTTAAATATCATTGATACTTAATTAATATGTTTTGCACATGATATAGATCACATGGCATGTGGTTTAGCTGGGAAAATTAATTAGGAACACAGAAACATGAACTCCGATATTCCGAAATTTTCNATCACATGGCATGTGGTTTAGCTGGGAAAATTAATTAGGAACACAGAAACATGAACTCCGATATTCCGAAATTTTTGATTTATCGGTATCATATTTTGTAAACTTTAATCATTTGACTAGAAATATTTACATTTATGTGGTCCTTGTATAAACCTCTTTCAGATTATGACATAAAAAAATTATCGTTCAATATGGCCTTAAGGCTTTTCGCCTACCTGGCACTTGAACTTCTTTACAGAGTGTTAATTACACGTTTTTATAACCAACTATTAAACGTCCATCCAATGTGCTGATCTACGAAAAGAACACACACTTCATACGAGAGCTGTTGAGTTCTTTCTAGACGTCGTGCATGTTAAAAAAAAACACTTCACAGTACGCCAACATAGCAAAAATCATGCATTTTCAAAGCACTGTATCTCAAGACATACACATGAAAGTACTCAAGGGGCCCTGCATTGAGCCTTGCCACACATTTTCCACCAATAAAACTATAAGTTACCGCTGGTAGTCCCGTGGGTACACGCAGCACGACGAGAATACCGCACGCCAGTTCAGAGCCTTCCGCTTAGTGGATATAGTCCATTCACGGTTACTTCCTACTTTTATGAAGCGCTGCTAAAATTCTACTACCAGAATATTCCTCCGCCTCATTTAAACAAAGCTTAACTGAGTCAAGAAAATCACACCAAAGGGGCAACGCACCGAAGTCGTGCGCACTCAATGTAATAACATTTTGCTCGAGAACTATTTCTTAGTAAGTATTACCAACACACCTATTTTCTCACTGTTTTTAATATTATTAATTAAAAATAAAATTTAATATTTTATAGATAAAAAATAAATAAAATTTAAAATTAACCAAGACTAAGGTTTTTTTATGTTCTTTTGTGTTACTACGAGTATAAAACGCTTGCGATACTTAACATAATAAGGAAAAACCAAGCACGTCATATACAGGGCGATTTTTCGAAAGTTGTTTCAAAAAGTGTGAACAAACCGTGAATAGACTATATGGCGCACTTGATGCGCATGTCACTGTCGCCCTTATCGCTCCCACGATTCTCGACCTGAAACGAGAATTAGAGGTCCAGGTAGGTGGGAGACTTAGGGTGTTGTCCACGAAACATTTGTTATTTTATATTTGTACCATCTACTGTTCAACTTCCAGGCACTATCAGTGATTACTCTTTCCTGGCATTTTTTTTTCACGGCCGCGTAAATACATGTCAAAACACCACTTATACTGTTTTAGAAATGTACAAATAATGGAAACTAAATGACATACAAAAAAGAGAAAATTCACACTGAAAGAAGACGCCAAGATATACTTCAAAACGTCTATGAAATCGCGCAAGGAAATTTATTTGTAATTTGGAAAAAAAAAAAAAAAAAAAAAGGCTGAAAATAAGGAAATTTTAGCAATTTTTTTTACTCTTGGCTGCCCCTGAATTTTTGTAAAATAACATTTGTTAGGCATACTTTTAAAATGAATTAAGACAAGAGCTTTTCAGTTGCCCTTGTTAAATTTTCTGCAAAAAATTTTGTTTATTTTACTTGCGCATTTCAAAAACACTAGAATGTCGACTTTGTAGTATTATCTTGCAAAATACGCGCACTCTTAAAAGGTTGTGACTGAGGAAGAGTAGTCACATATAATGTCTACAAGTTGAGCAGTACATACAGTATGTGGTACAGANAAAAGGTTGTGACTGAGGAAGAGTAGTCACATATAATGTCTACAAGTTGAGCAGTACATACAGTATGTGGTACAGATGTACAATAACAGAATTTTTTTTCTTTGCCAATGCCCTTAAATATGCAGAGTATACGAAGCCTCACGGATCACGTTTCAGGGTAATCGCTTCGGCGAGTGGGCGTCCCTTGGTCACTAAGTACGAAGCCGCTATCAGGGGGTATTGCTCCCGAAGCTCAAGTCGGCGCGCGCGTGTCGAGTGGGCGCCGAGACGCCGCAAGAGACGGCGTGCTCGCGCGTCGCGCCGCGAGATCACGCAACAACCGACGCTGCCAGCGCAAAGCGTAACGAAGCAGTGTCGCGGCATTAATATTGATGACGGCGGTGGCGAAACCCCTTCCTCGAGCCTCATGAATATTTGTCAGTAAGGTACCCGCGCCCGAGTGTGGCGCGTGCATATGCAACGCGATACGGAGGTCCCGACGCGCGCCCGGGCCAAATATCCACCGAGCTTGGAGGGGCGAGGATCGTCGTACATGGAGATGAATAGCGTGCCGAGCGCCCGCCACNGTAATATTTTGTTTGCGTTACACAACATTTCCGGAATCGCCATAAAAGTCTCGTCTCGTTGCACAAATAAAAAAACAAACCCACTCGCAAAGATAAAGAAAGTTGCTTCGCGACACATTAAACTTTTCTACAAAGTTTTACGTTTATATTTTGCTAAGAATTGCAAATACGAAAATAACACCTGCATTTCTTAAAAATTTTCTCATTATTTTCTTGTTTATGTAAACTGAAAATAGTGAAACTGTGATTTACGCAATATGTGAGGAAAAAATTAAGCATTGTGGAAAAAATTGTACTTGCTGGAAATCGTATACAAATATTAGCCTAAATAGCTAATACCTTACTGAGATAGTAATTAGAGATTTTGCAAACTGCATGCGAAATACTACTACGTTAATGGAGTTTTCAGTACTCCTCAAGCCGGTGCAAACTATATAATTCCGACCACAAAACACCTGAAAAATGTTACCAGCAAAAACTGATCAATCATTTTAGGTTTTACATCTCGGCAGTTCTTTTTCTTAACTACGGTTTTCACAATAAATCTTTGTGGGTGTTAGGAGAAAAAGGCAAGCAAGTGTACACTTGCATATCAAATATTTTTATAAAATAATAGTTTTAGAACGGTTGTGTAGTGCTGATAATTTTATTTAACAATTTAGTTCCCTGGTAGCTAGTCATGTTAGAACATTAATAATATTTTTAATCAAGACAATTTGCTTCAAATTCTTGCTATTCGAGGTGGTATTGTCGATGTTGTGGACTCCAGAAACGGTACAACGTGATGGCATTATTTTTTTTACACAAATACAGGAAAATACACTATCTAAAACCACAAAAACTGATGGTCGTGNCAACGTGATGGCATTATTTTTTTTACACAAATACAGGAAAATACACTATCTAAAACCACAAAAACTGATGGTCGTGCAATGGTCACAATGTTTTTTTTTATGTAAAAGCGTAAATTGAAAAATAATTTCAAAATTGTATTTCAATGTTGCTTGAAATTTTTTGCTATTCCCCCGAAATAAGATTTAAGGAATAACCTAAGGTAATCCGGAAGGAGATTTTAAAGTTAGTTCTGAATAAAATTAAGTTTTTCTGTTAAAGGTACGAAATGCCTTTGGAATATCTTACTTAAACTTACATAAAATTACTGGAGCCTAATATTGTGTTACGAATTTGCATAAGTCTGCATATAAAATAATTTTAACTTTCATAAAGTGTTACTTAATATTATTGGAATTTCATGCATCCATTAATTTTTTTGAGCCTCATTCACATACTGGTTTATATAGCGTTTTTTCATGGCAGAATTATACAATTTTTAGACCAGAAGCATTTTGTCATGTTTTATGACATTCGTTGTAACATCGCAACACTTTCATGTGATAGTTATTAGCACCCCTGCCTTTTGCTGAACATCTAATATTAGAAACTCTAAGATATAACAGAGCAGTTGTGAGAAAATATTATTTATAATCCATACAGGACGTTTGTAGATGAAGGAAATCACAGTTTAGTTAAGTTTTCTTTACGGAATAGCACATTATAATATGCTAAATCTAAATTCATTCTGAGGTAAACTGTGGCCATTCCTGAAAAATCAAGAACATATACCTCCCAACAATTTTAGTGTGTACATTTCTGCGGTGCTGTACGTTCAACGGCTATTTCATTTAACGCTATCATGAACCACACGTTTCTCTGCGTAACAGGTAAGCCTCATCAAACGCAAGTTCGCGCCTAAACATTAACACATATCTTTAGCCAGGCTTATAACCCAGGGCATCACGACCTCAGACCGACGAAACATGGATATCAACGTTCCGAATATAGTTGCTGTTTTATCCATGCCTCCTTGACAAGGAATGAAACATTTTTGAACTGCATCTTGAAAGCTGCCAAGTTGACTGCTTGCGTAATTAACTTGTTAACTGACCCATCTAGCGCAACCAGCCCTGTAGCAGAAACTGGAGTTCAACGACACAGAGGAAAGTAAAATACGTAATTTCGGGCAACAGTCTTGGATTCGATTGTATTTCGCAATCCTGAGAATAAAGTAAAACAACTGCAAGGCGTGCTTTAGTTGTAACGTATGCAGCCGTCGAAACTTGACAATGCAGTGACATAAGTATAGTCCGTTCAAGGTTACTTTCATCATTTCTGAAGGCCTGCTGAAGTTCTACTTCCAATATATTCCTCCGCCTTAANTAGTCCGTTCAAGGTTACTTTCATCATTTCTGAAGGCCTGCTGAAGTTCTACTTCCAATATATTCCTCCGCCTTAAGCAAACAAAGCTTACCCACGAGTCTAGAAAATTACACCAGAGGGACAACGCACTGCATTCGTGCGCACTCAGTTTAATAATATTTTGCACAAGTATTATTTCTTACTAGGAATTACCAACATGTATGTTTNGCATTCGTGCGCACTCAGTTTAATAATATTTTGCACAAGTATTATTTCTTACTAGGAATTACCAACATGTATGTTTTTATTAATTATTATTATAAATTAAATATTATAATTTATAGATAAATTATAAGAGAAAGTTCAATTTAACCATAAATAAAGTACTTTAATGTTAACACAAGTACGAAACGGTTGTGATACAGTCAGGGATGTATCTAGGCTTTCCTTCGCCCGGGGCAGATAATGTTTTTTTGCGCTTCCCCCCCCCCCCTTTTTCCCCAGCCTCAAACACCCAACAAACCAAACCACCAGCAATAAACCTACCTTGCATAATTTTTTTGCTTCCGTGTGCACTATATTGTAAAATTTTAAGTTAAAATTTATCAAACCCGTGTACTTACCGGTGTTTAAGTGTAAGTTTTATTTTACGCACTGTATTTTAACAATAATATTAATATATGTTTATAAATACTTTTTTATTTTCACTCATTTGCCTGTTTTTTCAGAGTTTTATTAGTAGTCTAAATACAATTTCGGCCCATCCTGCGCCCACTCTAACCCGGCGCCCAGGGTAGG